>OY856411.1:611357990-611525490 GCA_963693085.1 Alisma plantago-aquatica
TTCTACGAGATGATGGTATGACAGGATAGACAGTGCATTTTGTAGCTATTTGAGATAGATAAACTCCAATTCTGAAGTACGGCTTGCTTGGTGCGTAGATAGAGACTGGGTGTCCTTCGTCTTCCTTCTGTGCCTGCACAATTTGTGGGTGGTCTTTACTGTCAGTGTAGCTCCTTAGATGTTTAGATTGATGGATAGTTAGTCTCTTGTTTATGTATTTTCTGGGACGTTTTCTTCTGGTTTGTAGTCTTTTTTCTGTTTAGAGGTTTTATGCTCAAGACCGTTTTAATCTGGTCTTTTGTTTTCTTTATGTAATCTTGCAAAGGGTTAGGGGGTGCGTCTTCTTGTACCTAAAGTTTTGGAATTTTAATAGCAACAAAGTTTTTTCACCGACCAAAAAAAGTAATTGTTAAATAGATCACTTTGCCAATTACTTAACAATACTTTTCTAGATCCAAAAATAAACTCCCATCAAGAGGAGCCTTGGTATGATAATCCAAGTGAGTGCAAACATGTTTAGAATATGTAATCCCAACATCTTGGAGTAGATGTAATACATAAATCCTTTAGGATAAGTTGTTACCCGTTGACGAGCAAAGGACTTCTATCCTACGTAAGGATCACAAGTTTCCTCACTCCTTGTATGGAAGTGGTCTTGTAGAGACTATTTCATCTTACCAATTCTAATTGTGTCACTACAGGGATCTCAATGTTGTCAACATAGATAGCAAGAAGAATGTGACCTCCTAAGAATTTTGTTGAGAATAGTGAATGATTTGTGGATGATTGCTAAGAACCAATTTTTCAAGTACTATGTTGAGTTTATTGAACCAAGCTCTCTGGGATTGCTTAAGTCCATACAAACATTATTTGAGTCAAAACAATTTTGAGAAGACTCCCACTCAACAACAAAGCTGGGATATTTCTGTATGTAGGCTTCTTCTAAAAAGTAACCCATGTAAGAAATAATTCTTAATGTTTAACTGAAAAAATGGATAGTCAAGATGATCTATGAATGATATAAGAATTTAGGATTAAGCAATCCGTGTTATAGGAGAATAAATCTCAAAATAATCCACACCAAAGGTTTGACTAAAATGCTTTGCAACTAGTCAGTCTCCTAATAGAGCCACCAAAATGATGTTTGACTGAGTACACCCAACGATAGCCAACAATGTTCTTTTATGGTGGAGGATCAACCAGATCCCAAGGATGATTGTCTTGTGGAGGTCAGATATCCTCTAGCATGACATATTTCCACTTAGGATGTTTGGGAATAAAGGTAATAACCAAAATAGTGGTGAAGGCATAAGTTGTAGAAGATAGGAGAGATAAGAAACATGTGTTAAAAATTGGATGTTTAATGGAGCATGAGCATTTACCATTGTAAAGTGCATCTAGTAAGTCAAATTGATAAAAAGGGGATGATGATTGAGGAGCTGCTGGTTAGGGGTCATATTCCATATGTTTGTCAGGTTCTTAGAGTGTTAATAATGGGATTGGAGGTTAATGTTTAGGAAGCAAAATCAAGTCATGTGTAGGTACAGAGGGCAAAGGCATTGAAGTGAAGAACAAATCATCCTTGTAGAAAGTTATATCAACAAAGAAGAAACACAAGTTATTCTTGATATGGACATTTTGTACTCTTTTTGAGATAAGGTGTATTATAGAAAAAAACCATTCTTATTGCACGGGGAATATCTTATTGGACTTAGTGACAAAATCTGTACAAAGGTGATACATCTAAAAGCGCACGATGCCAAAGAAATTTTTTTGTCATGTTGATATAGAATGGAAGATGGAGATTAGTTATGGATATTTGAGTATGGTTGTTAGTTGATCAAAAGAACTTGTTGTGAGGCAGGAATTAATTAAAAAAATTAGGAAAATTTGCATAAATAGTAAGAAAGCGTGGAATGTCAAGAATATGATTTTTACTCTATGAAATACCATTTTATTCTGGAGAGTAGGCACAAGAATATTGATGGATGGTTCCCTTATCTCAATGAAAAGTGGAAAGTGAATGTTTGGTGTATTTAAGTGCCTTATTAGTGCAAAATGGACTTAGAAAACTGACCAATAATCATTTTATAAAACAAAAGGATGAGGGGAAATACTTCATCAAGTGTTTGATGAAGATAAATCCATGCCATTTGAGACTAATCATCCATAAAACTAAGAAAATATTTGAGACCATTGTAACTAGTTGTTCAAAAAGGTGCACACACATCACTATGTACCAAACCAAAATGTTTCAAGGATTTTTTAATAACATGATATGGGAATGATACATGATGGTGTTTTCTAAATTTACATGCATTACAGAATATAAACAAAGAATTATAAAGATATTTTAAGGGTGGACAAAGCATATATGGAGCTGGAGAGAAGAGGCTGAAATAAGAACATTGGTTTGAGGTTGTAGAGGAGTGGAGTAGTAGTAAAGTGTAAAGACTACTAGAGAACACCCCCTTTCCAATCATCATCAAACTTTGGGAATCATGTAGAATAAAATCAACTGATCTAAAAGTTACAAATAAACAAAAGGGAATCAAAATATCTATCTACCGACATCATATTATATGGAAATAAGGAATAAAGTGAAAAACGTATAATTTTGGTATGGAGAAAAGTGTAACAATACCATACTTGGTGACCTATTTAGCCAAGCAATTTACCAAGGTGATAATGGAATTTGGAATAAAATAGTAGGAAGATGTAAGATGGCGTTGTTGCCTCAAGGTCTAAATTGACTAATCCCTTGTTTTAATGATGATTAAACCATTACACTAACTTTTGTCAAATTATTCTACTTGAGTTATTTCAGATTAGATAAGACACACTCCAAATCCCTAAACTTGTGCATCCTAATTTAAAAAAGATCACTCATACAAGCACAATGATCAAGATTCCAAAATAGGTAGTTTTCTTCTTAGAACTTTGATGTAAATCACTTGTAATGATTGCATGACTTGTAAGTAAGCTCGTATGTGTAATAAAGTCAATTAGGATGAATTATAAGCACTTCTTGGGCATTTTTCATAAGTCCTCATAGACAAGCTCGTCGGTCGAGTTTGTCTTGGTGGCAACTCAACCAATAGCCAAAACTAGATTATGGCAATACCCATGATAAATTGAGTTTATCCTGGTGGAAACTTGGTTAACCCCTACACTAATGAAATCAGATACAACTGTCGGTCGAGTTTTATCTCTGATAAACTTGTCTGAAAACTACAATTTAGTTTGTCATATAGTTTCGTTGGTTGTGTTTCCCAGGAGGTAACTCATCCAACAAAAGTGTATGGTTAAGTGAAGAAATTTTTTTAGCCATTGTGAGTGTTGCAAACTTCAAAATAGATCTGTCACAAGCCCTGACAATGTCTAGAATTCGTCCTAAATGAATCTATAAGCAAGGAGGCATCCTCAACTATTAAAAGGATCCTGTGGACTTTATCCCATGGTTAGCCAAGCACTATTGAAGGTCCATGTACTATAGTTGAGAGAGATTTGCCTCCCAAGAGCATCCATCCACTCCCATGAGCTTAAGAACTTGCTACATCCATTAGAGTGAGTAGGAGATTTGTAAGAGAGCTAGTCTGACATGTATACCTTGTGAGGCTCTTACTTCCTCCATCTCCCAATCTCTCAGTCTACCATAAATATGAAGATTTTATCTCTTAGATAATAGAGGTGAAGAAGAAGAAGGGAAGGATTCCCTTGGTGAAAATCTTATCCTTTTTTAAGGTTAAGTCAAAGGTAGAAGATCTAAGACAAGAGTGGGTAAGACCTTGAAGGTAGAAGACTTGTTGAAATAGTGGGTAAGTCATTGGAGAAGGCTAAAGACTCGTTGAAAGTGTAGGTAAGTCTTTAGTAAGGCAAAAGACTCTTAGTCATGTATAGGTAAGTCCTTTGTGATGGCTATTGGCTCCTTGATCCAAAACGGAATGCTAGTTTATCCCTTGACCTAGAATAGGGCGGTCTCATATTGTAAATCTTATAATGGATTATAAGGAGTGAGATGATTCAGCCTTATTTTAGGGCTACATCTTGTGTGATATTGCATTTCAATCACATATATACCTATTAGATTACATGTTATTTCCCTCAATATGTATATTTGTATAAAATGCACTTATGGACATTATTTGCATGTTTTTTAGGAATTCAAACCATGCTTGATGGAAGAGAGAGAGAGAAGGAGTGATCCTAGGGTTTCTCTACCTTTGGAGAGGCCTAAAGTGAAGTCTAATGCTCCCTCAACCTACCCCGAGTGGCCAAAGATCCATTGACGCAAATATGTCCAAGAAAATCCAAAGAAATAACTCCCAAGTGTTGATCCAGAGGTCAGCACAACTGTGGTTCCACAGAACATTTGTGCTAGCATACTTGCAAATCAATAGAATCACATTGGAGCAAAGCTAGAATCACCATGGTCGTGCCACTCAGAACGGTTGTGGTAAACTGACGTAGAATGGCTATGCCACCTTGCATGGTCGTGTGACAGCTGAGACAGAATGGCTGTGGAGCCAAGAAAGGGTAAGGCAATTTGGAGTCACCACGGTCATGGTGACCACTACGGTTGTGCTACCATTGACCCACCACGCCCATTGTGACCACCACGGTCGTGCCACTTTCAGTTCAAAATCAACCAAGTCCCTGTGAATTTTTCTCCATTTTTCACCTCGTTCATTCTCATCCACCACGACCGTTCTCACCCTTCCCCACCACGGACATGGTGACCACCACGACTGTGCTACTCACAAAAACCTAGCAATTTTTGCACTGTATCTCCCATAATACCCCTACTTGACTTATTGCTTCCCCCACACATATATATACCTAGGTGGAGGCTCTAGCACGATGTTAGCTACCTTCTACCACCTCTTAGCTCCCCATTTTCACCCCATATCCATTCCACTTCATCCACCTCCATTCCACTCCATTTCAACATTTCCAGCACCATAACCCTAGTTTCTTCTTGTTTCCATCCATTTCCACCATCATTTCATGCCATTGCCCCTTGGAGGAGAGAGGAGGATGTCTTGTAGTAGTTGAAGTGGAGGATTTCTTCATCTACACCGAGCTCCATGGTTTCTTCTACCTCTTTCTCCCTTCTTTTTGTATTTTGCATTTATATGAGTAGCTAGACCCCTTGGGTGGGCTGTTTGAGGTGAAAAATGTTACTTTGATACCATGTTGAGCAAAAATGATATGTAAACGTTTTAATTTCATTTGCTAATGATTATGTTCTTTTTCTATCTCACTCTTCATGAATTACTTGTTGGTTTGTGCTTTAAATCACCAAGGAATTTAGGGTAATTGCTTATATGTGTGAATTTTGGGATTTGCTCATAGGTCCAATTCTTAGATCCCTAGGTGGCCACTCATCTTCCTACATTCTAATAAATTGTCCTAACCCTAGTTGAGAGATCTAAGTAGCTAGTTTAGATGAATTTGGTGTGCTTAGCATGGAGCTTTCTCAAGGTTAGAATGTGAGTGATGGGAGGCCTAAAACCACACTTCCACTCCCAATACTAACCTCAACCCCTAATCATCCTAAGATCATCTAACCTAGAAACCTAGGCTTGTTAAGACTCTAATTGAATTACACCTAAAACCTAACCCAATTGAGACTCGTAAGAGTAGTAGGGGGTGTTAGGGACTAGTTCTCCTACACACAACCTAGCATATCCATGTCCAGTTAGTAGATTAGGATAATTCATTAGACTCTAGCTTGTTGTTTGGTTTGATAATCTAAATAAATCATAATGTTCACATGTCACCCCCAAACTAATTGATAAGTTTATCCCCCAAATAGCCCACATATCCCTTTATTGCTTTAAAACCCTATTTGCCTTCTGTTTCTTAGCTAGTATTAGCTTAGTTAGCCATTTTCTTACTTAGTTAGCTTCTTTCCTTGTTATTGCCTTGTTCTTGCTAGTTTAGATCTGTAATTTCTCTTTTACCATGTTTGCTAGCTTAGTGTAGTGTAGACTTCTCCTTTCTTGCCTTAGCATAACTTGTTCTCTTTTCTTTCCTTGCCTTGTCTTTTCTTACTTAGTAGAATTAACTGTCTAGGGTTAACTTAGGTTTTATTCTTGCTTTTCTTCCTTTACTTAATTTCCTGCTCGACTTAGTGTAATCAATCAAAACAACCTTTAAACCCTTGAACCCTAGACTCCAGAGTAGGAATCTAGCCCAAAAACTAACCTAGCTCTAGTGCCCCAATTTCTCCCTATAGATCGACCCTTTACTTGCCGCCATACTATACTACGACATGACCCCATGCGCTTACGGGTGTAGTATTTTAGTTTGTGTGAGTGTGTTGAGTTTAGGTCCATTGTAAATTTTGAAAGTGAATCCACTGTGTATTTCTATTTGCGGGGTTGCATCTATTCAAACTCCAATTGAGTAGTGTGTAACACCATTGATAGGAATGCACCAAATTTTTTGGCACCGTTGTCGGGGATGAAAGGCGCTTGACCTATCTAGTTTTGCTTTGACTTTTCCTACTGCCTTCATCATTACTTTTATTTACTTGTTATTCTTTATATTCTTTGTGCATATTGGTTTGCTAACTTGTTCTCTTTTGTTTGGTTGTGCCTTGTGCATGTCACAAGCCACTTGGGGGAAGACAAGATGGAAGGCCAAAATGCACCCCCAAGCCACTTCAAGACTACTTCATTCCTGGCAACTATAAGTTGCCAATTGCTAGAAGGGTTGGTCAAATGCCAGGGGAGCAATCCTCCATCCCTCCAGATCTTCTTGGGATCCTTCCCATCTTCTACGGCTCATAGAGTGAGAACCCCTACAAGCACTTGGACTCCTTTCTTGAAGTATGCTTCACCTTCAAGACGTCGGCGGGTAGTGATGAAATAATCTGTTTGACCTTGTTATCATTCTTCCTCAAAGAAAAATCCAAAGATTGGTATGACTCAAGAAGGGACATCATGAGTTGGGAAGTGATGAAGAATGCATTCTTAAGACAATTCTACTCTATAGCAAGGTTAACACAAATGCGGTGTGCCATAACAAGTTTCAGTCAATTAGGCAATGAACAATTTCACAATGCTTGGGAGAGATTTAAAAAGATGTTGTGAGAGTGCCCACACCGTGAGATCCCTTTGTGGCAGCTAGTTTAGTCCTTTTACTCCAGTCTATCTCCAAAGAGACAAACCTCAGTAGATTCTTCTTGTGGAGGAGTTTTCATGGCTAGGCCACCTGAGAAAATATGGCCCTTGTATGAGCAGCTGGCAGAAGGTTCAAGAATCTGAGCTTCTAGCATGATGAATGATGGTGGCCATGTCTTTGATATGACATCTACAACTCATAATAACTCAAGCCTACAAGTGATGAAGATTCTTGGTGACATGGTCAGCTTCATGAAAAACCAAGTGACAAAACTTCCTTGCCACGCAGTCAATGCTATTGAGCTCTATGGTGAAGAAAAGAAGACACCTCACTCCTATATCTACTAGGAACCACAAAGTCAAAAATACAACTCAAGGTTTGAGGAAGAGGTTCTCTCTAGGTTGAAGAGCTTTGATGACATACAAATGAATGTGACAAGGCTTGAGGAGAGGATAGAGCATCTATCTTCCATAATTGCTCTCCAAGAAGAAAAATTATCTTCAAAATCAATCTTGAGTTTCAATGAAGCAAGTGGACCAATGCCTCCTTCACAAGTTTTCTATAGTCCACCCCCATGCAAGTGCAGCCCATATATCACTTCCAAGGAAATCCCAAGCCTAATACTCCCTTTCCGCCTCCATCACCACCAATTTCCCAATGATTCACCTTCCAACCTCAATTCTCCCCTGCACCTCAATTTCAACACCGTGTCACCTCCACCTCCTCCACAGACACAACTAGGTCCCCCTCTTTATCATGAGCAAGGAAGTGTTGTGACAGTTCTAAGGAGTGGGAAAACTCTTTAGCATCCCGCAAGTCAAAGAAAGGTTGATAAAGCTAAGCAAAGGCATCCAAGTGGTGATACTGTGATTGAGATTGCCGAAGATGATTCTGTGATACCTCCTGTTGATCTTGGGATACCATGTGCTCCACCTCACATTCCATGTGCAGATCCCACCATCCCTAGTATTCCATCTGATGTTGATGAATGCAAAACAAAAGCAAGTGAACCACCATTCATTGAAGCATTAGATGATCAACCATAAGTGAGGAGGAGACAAAATCACAATGTTGACATTCTTGAGGTGTTTCGCCAAGTGAAGGTCAATATTCCATTGTTGGATGCTATCAAACAAATCCCATCATATGCCATGTTTCTTAAGAACTTATGTGATGTGAAGAGAAGGTCAACGAGGAGAATACCAAAGAGAGTGAAGTTTAGTGAACAAGTGAGCTCTATCGTCCAACACTCACTTCTCTTAAAAAGGAAAGACCCAGGATCCCCACCCATACCTAGTTACATAGGGGGACACCGCATAGACAGATCCTTACTTGATTTGGGGTCTAGTGTGAATTTGATGCCATACAATGTCTATGTGGAGTTGGGATTGGGAAAGTTGAATCCGGCACATTGCACTCTCCAATTGGAAGACCCATAAAAGTTCCTAGAGGAAGAGTGGATGATGTTTTGGTGATGATAGACAAGGAAAACGGTGCATTGTTCCCAGTGGATTTCATTGTTCTTGATATGGAGCCAGAGGATAGGAAGATTCCTATTATCTTGGGAAGACTGCTCTTATCTACAGTTGACGTTTAGATACACCTTTGTAGTGGCACAGTGATAGTTTCATTCATGGACATGAATATCATGATCAAAATGTACAAGACTCCAACCCGACGAGCCCGAGATGAGGATATTGGACATGGATACATCAAATCTTAGGGTTTTTCATTAATAAAACCATTCAAGATGAAATATTTATACATTTGTCAAATTGCAAGCGTATTTAGGCCTCAATTATATTTTTAATGGATTCCCTGCATTTTTCTGATCAATTTTCATATATAGTTTATCTCGATCCGAGTTACCAAACTATTTCTAGAATATTTACAAAATACAGACATATAGACCAATCAGGAGAGGCCACATGTACCTTTTATTTTTGTTTTCTTGTTATTTCTTTTTCTGGCTCACAGATCCCTCTTTGTACCACCTAACCCAACACCAAGTCTGGCTTCTCTCCTGCTTTGTCATCCCTCACAATGCCAGCGCGGGCTCTGTTCTGACAGGGGAAATAGAGTCCCCGACGCGTTGCCTGGGGCAAGGGGTTTCAGGGGATACGATGCCCACTAGCAGCCATCGCACACCCCCTCTTGGTCTGGTGGCATTCCACAGAGGTGCAGCTACTCTCGATGGTCGCCTAGAGGGGTTCAGAGCATAGGCACGGGAGAGAGCTCCCCACAGCGGCTCCATGGGAGCAAGACAATGTGAAGAGAAGAACAACGCCCCTACAGAAGATTTGGCTTGGCAGATGATATTATACGATTCAAGATTGTCACCCTGTACCCCCTATCTCGCCACCCCAGGGTCTTATATAGGCATGGTAACAACTGACAATGGAAACTTGGTGTCCCAGTTTAATAGGGATTTGGGAACTTTCCTATAGGGCATGATAGCTGCCAAATTATGGCTTGTTATGTTTGCCACTTCCTCCCGAAGCCAAAGGGGAAAGTCTTACAAAAAAAGGTGGAGAAATGAGGGAGGTAGGGGCGAGGGAATTTTAGAGGTACTGTACCCCCTTTCCTATTCAAACACAAGGTAGGTGACAAGTGTGTCACCGTTGGATCTCAAATTCAATGGTTCACATTGCACACACCAAAATATAAGGAATTCCAATGTGAATGTGAATGGTGACATTTAATGATATTTACTTTATCCTTTCCACTTTAGGACATTTTGTAAAAATCATAACTCTCAAACCGTTTATCCAATTAATCAAATTTTAGAGGAAATTCCTTGATGATTTAGTCTACTTGTGTTGGGACTCAAACTCAAAAGTATGAGAGAATTTTCTTCATATGCAAGTTATTACTTAAAAAGGCATATTTTATACATATTTTCTTTCTCTTACTCTTTTATATTCTTTATTTGGATTCCTTTTACCATTAGAAACCATGTGGACTCGAAATCTCATCCATGATGATTCAATTATACATCTTTCCACATATTTCTCATATTTTCATCATTACCTCAAATTTCCTTCTTAATAATGCATTATTTGACTTCTTCTTTTTCTTTTAATCATATTGGGCTCATTAACATATTATGATCCACAAAATCACATGCACAAAGGAAATATTGCAATAGAAATCCATTCAATACACATAAATCATACAAATTCCATATTCATACATTTATTGGGGAAATTGGATTTCCATCCATATGAACCCAAAAATTGGGGTTGTAACATCCCTAGTCAGATGTTATTTTGGAAGGTTGATAAAAAACAGTAACACATGAGACTAGAGTGTGTCTTATTTGATGACAGAATCTCATCAGTCATGATATGTGATATCAAACCAAACACATAGATACTTGTTAGAGAATAGTGTATCGAACAGACACACCTTGAGAGTGACATATGGTAACCATAAAAGGTAGTAACAATTATCTCTCATAGTGATGGTGGCGATTGTGGTTCTTAGACCTGAAATCACTACACTCATCACATGTCGTTAAATTAACTTTGACATCATCCATTATGACCATGAATAAGGTTTACCATAAAGGTGGTGATCGGGTGCATTTCAATACATGGGGATGAATGTGAGTGATGTAGATGGGATTTATCCCCCTTACTGGAGTTTGATATCCATACCATTTGATAAGGGAGACTGATAAAAGCATGTGCATGTATATGTGAATATATATATATGATATTGAGGTCACATATATCTTAAACAATCTACTCTAGTTCAAGGAACATGGATTGAACATTGAGAGGATGATGATTCCATGCCTCAAGTTCAATTTGGATATCAGTGACAAAGGAATTAAACAATCACAGTAACGCCAATCATAGATTTTAGGTTTAAGTTGTTCTCCAACTTTTCTAATTGCTTGGGTAGTAATGATGTGTTTCTAATAACGTTCCTTGCTTGTGGTGTCATAAATTAGTTATGAACATTCACTGCCAATGTAACCTAAAACTTATAGGGTCACACACATAGGATATACTTGGAATAGGAGTTCATTCATGAATATGGTTTAAACTTGATTACTATGGAGTTAAGCATTCAATTTTGAAAACATTGGTTAAATGTTGACTGACTGAACTATGAACATACATGTTCAAGTGTTGAACTGATTATTTCAGTGTGTTAGATCGAGTGAACCAATTTTGGCAATCTGGTCCATGAACAGATCGGTTTAGGAAGTGAACAGACTGACTCAGGTCCATGAACTGACCGACTCAGGTTTTGAACCAACCGGTTGGTGGATCAATTCAATTGATTTAAGGATTAGTATTGATGCCCTATTGTGCATTACATTGGATATTAATTGCCAATACAATTGCAGTTGGAATGATGAAATGCCCAGTTCAAGGGTTAAACTGATCGGTTTACATGTGATAACATCTCATTTTCGAACTTTTCGCAATTATTTTATTTCTATATTAACATCCCTTTTGTGGATTTTCTATCAATTTTAAATCTTTGAACAATATTTGGATCTAACTTAATACCCATTCCCAATCAATGCAACCAGTAGCAAGTCGTGACCGTGACGCCAATCGTGATCGAGATGATCCATTGTGGCTGCACTGCAGGATGTTGATCGAGAGAAGATATCACAATCGAGACAGGGTCATGAACTAGACAGAAGTGGTAACCACGACACCAATCGTGACAAAGAATGTCGGCGCAACCTCGAATGCATGATGACCTATGGTGGAGCGTGGTCGTAATGATACCTCCTCACTGTGACCGAGACAAATGTTACTACCACTTCTGAAGGTCGCCACCGCAACAATGGTCTCGACCGAGACATGTGTCACGACCGTGATAGGGCGTTAAGTCAGTGGGTAGCACCTATAAATAGGCCCTCGACTCCACACACAAAAAGGAGGGATCATCAAGAGAAACAAAGTGTTGCCAAACTTCAGAGCCATTCTCATTCATATCCATAGGTCTTGGATCTCCGAAGACAAACATTGGAGAAGAGAGAAGTTCTACCATCCTCTTCTTAGAGAGAAGGAGTTTCCATCTTCCAGGCCCATACCAGATCTAGATATGAAGAAGTACTGTTGGTGTATCACCTCGTTCTTTCTTCAAATCTATTATCTTCCCCACGTTGTACCTTCCCCTCTTTGTTATTCTTGATGTATCTATGCTCTTGTAATGTTGTTATGATGCAAGTTAACATGTGTTGCTAAACACCTTACTTAGGTTTTGAGTATCCACTAAGGCTCTCCCAACATGTATATACTTAAATATTTTTGAATATATATATATATATATATATATATATATATATATATGCTCCTAGCAAAGACAAGGTAGGTCACAAGTGTGTCACCGTTGGATCTCAAATTCAATGGTTCACATTGCACACACCCAAATATAAGGAATTCCAATGTGAATGTGAATGGTGACTGTGGGCTCCGATCTCCAAACCACGATATAAACTTAGAGGAAGCAATCGATTAACAGCAGAAGACAAAAATCACAGGAAATTAAAACTTTTTGAGATAAGGGCTTGAATTCATAAAAACTTCTTTCATAAAAAGGAGATAAATTGTTACATCTCTGATAATTACTTCTTGAGTAATTATATACAACATGATACAAAATCTCAAGAACTAAAAACCAAAATCTCAGACCAAAAGACTCCAAGGACCTGAGAGTACATAGAACACAAAAGACTGACTATCTAACTACACAACTTAGCAGTCTGAATCTCCACCTGAGATTTACTGCTGCTCCTGGTGCTGCTGCTGCTGATACTGATCACCTGCAGACTGGTTCCTTCGTCCTCGACGACCACCTAAAAAGTTGAAATCTACGGGGTGAGACAATTTTAAATAATTGTCCCAGCGAGAGTTATAACTCTCCGCCAGAAGCTTTATTATAGAAATCAAGAACAATATAAGCAATAAAAGCTTTAAGGTAATCAACAACATATTGTTATCAATTAGAACAACAACATTTAAGGAATATGAAGAACATGTATACTAAGTAATGTATCTTCAACCAATGTATCTCGTAGTTCAATCTAAGCAGATATGCTACGCGATTGATTATGTTTTACAAACATCATTATGCCCTGCGGAGATGAGGTATACCACTCATACTCCAACCGATCACTATTAAGTCGCATCGGTATCATACATAGGTCATCAAAAGAGCCGGATTCTTATGACCTCATCTTCCTCCGTCAGTGTGAGGATCAACATGCAGGACATCTAGTGTCTCTTCTTCTATAGCTTACCAGGGTATTCTGGTACTTCTCTATTAGAGTCACAGTGGCATTCTGTACTCTCTTCGCCATCGAAAGATTTCTTGTTTATCTCTCATCGATGCGGTATAAAAGACTTCCTCGGGAGATTAGTGTTACATCACCCCGGCATAAACACATGGTGAAGGATTGATAGATTAAGATATATCTACATCAATTCCTACACTAGGATGTAAGGTTTTACACATCCATATACCCCACATACTCAAAAGTATGTGCTCTAGGAGTTCCCTTAGGAAAACATGTTTCACCATCATATAACTTCTGACTATGATGGATCTATGATCAAGGCTCTACATGGTATGATTATACTTGATTAGTTAGGTACAATTTAGTATTCTTTTATCATCATACAAGTTCTCAAACATTAATCATTAGCATAGCAGCTATGAAGGAAGAATACTAAATGTAACAAGCCTAACTCAAATCAATTATCATTTCTCAATACTCTCATCACAAGTCATCCCTTAAAGCATGACCTTGATGGTATTCATGGCTCTCACAGCCTATCAATCTCATAAGATGTTATTAACAAGGCATCAGGATATATGTCACTATTCATAAAGCTAACAACATGCTTTTAATTAATATAGTATCATCATCCATACCTGGATATGATTATCCTCATATAGGAACTTGCATGGTTAAATCAACTGATAACAGTAAATAACTCATTTAAAGAAGTTGTATCTCCCTACTAATACAAGAGCTAGGTTTCCCTGATTTTCATCAATTAGGGTTTACTATTCACAATACATGTCATCACCATAGAATTAGGGTTTACTATTCATCATACATGTCATCACCCTAGAATTAGGGTTTACTGTTCACCTCATGGTGAATTGATCTCATAACATCACCATGTATGAGAAACATCATCATTAAAGACCTCAGATAAGATTAAGATTCATCAATTATCATAATTAGGGTTTCCATGATTTCACATAGTGGAGCATACCCTATTCATGCACATTCATGTATATTGAAGGTATTTTACTTGAGTTTTCACCATAATTGGTGCTTTCTCTCTCCTCTAACTAGTAGATGGTGATTACACCACTCTATATTAGGTTGGGTTAAGTCCTCATTGACTAACACAAGTCAACACATCACCATCATGGGATTAGGGTTTGATTAAAACAAGGTATCACTCAATTGAACCCATTTAAGTTGAAATGAGTGTGAACCCATTTGAATTGAAACGAGTGTGAACCCATTTGAGTTGAAACGGGTGTGAACCCATTTGGATTGAAACGGGTGTGGACTCATTTGAGTTGAAACGGGTGTGAACCCATTTGGATTGAAACGGGTGTGGACTCGTTTGAGTTGAAACGGGTGTGAACCCATTTGGATTGAAACGAGTGTGGACTCGTTTGAGTTGAAACGGGTGTGAACCCATTTGGATTGAAACGGGTGTGGACTCGTTTGAGTTGAAACGGGTGTGAACCCATTTGGATTGAAACGGGTGTGGACATGAAAGGTGATATAAAGGTTATGATAGAATAGGATATCCTATGTTGAATCCTTCAATTGGCCCAAGCCATGTTAACCACTTACAAATTGAGTCAATTAGGATGAGCCTCAATCAATTGGACACCAATTTGACCTTCAATTGAAAGGCAATTAGAGTTAAGTCTAACTCAATTAAGGTTTCCAATCGGCTAATCATCAATTTTCAACAATGTGAATCAAATCAAGGTTGAACCTATCAATTGAACTCCAATTGGGACCAAACTTGGCCCAAACGGTCTTGAGATCGTTTGGATGAACTCCAAACGATCTTGAGACCGTTTGCCCAAAGTTTGACCAAAAACCAAGTCGGTTGGATTAGGGTTGAACTTGAATTAGGTCTAAAATCAGCATTTTTATCAATTCATCAACTTATTACAATTGGACCCTCAAACCATTAAATTACATCAACTTTAGACCTTCAAACAGTCTTGGGTTGTGACCAAACGGTCTTGAGACCGTTTGAAGGAACCCCCAAACGGTCTTGAGACCGTTTGGGTTCTTCAACCCAAAACTCAACAAAATCTATACTTGAAAACAGCAATTTTAACCCGATTAGGGTTAGGGTGTTGAAGTGCCTTCAACTCTCAATTGGTTAGGAATTAGATTATGATTCTTTGTAGAAATGAAATTCAACATATTATGAACAGGAATCTCAAACAGTCAACGTTTGGTCAACTCACTCAAACGGGTTGAACCCGTTTGCCTCAAATTTGGTGGGTCATTAGCCTACATGATTATGAACAGGAATCCCAAACGGTCAATGCTTGGTCAACACCCTCAAATGGGTTGAACCCGTTTGCTCCAACCGACCTTGTGAACCCGTTTGCCCTTCAAACGGTTTGGTCAGAGGGGGGGAAAACAGGACCGTTTGATAAAGTAACTTTGGTAATCATGCCCATCTTCTTCTACCTCCAGATTAAGGTATGTTCTTCGTGGTTTTAGTTGCAGGAAAGCAAGGAAAGATGAGGAAAAGAAGAATAAGCTACTTTTGCAAATACAAAGATATGCATAAGAAAGTAAAAGGTTTAGAGTTATAAAACCCGCCTTAAGGTTGTTCCTTGAGCTCCAAGCTTCCAAGCTTCAAGTCTTTAATGGTGTCTTGAGCTCCACAGGTCGGCCAAGGGTGTTTCTCCAAGGAAAGGTTGGGAAAAGATGGCTAGAACGAGAAAGCTAAGTAAGAAAACTAGCAAACCAACCTTGTAACATGATTTCCTCCATGAATTTGAGCAAGATGATGATCAAAGATTACCTAGAACTGCTTGGCCGTTCTCCTCTTCTCCAGAGCTCTGTCCTAAGTCGGTCTAAGCAAGGAAATAAGAAAGGAAGTGAAGGAAACGTTCCTTTACAAACAAAGGAAGGGTGTATATATATCTTGAGGTCATTTCCAACATAAGGACAACTAGTTTCTCCTTTTCTTAATTAGGTCCCTCCTTTCTTTTAGGCACGCCCCTTCTCCTTATTATAAGCCACATTTCTTCCTTTCATACTTAAGCAAAACTCATCTTAAACCCAAGGTCCAAAGGTGAAGAAGGTCAACTTCTTACTAAGTTGCACATATAGGAGGGTTATAAGGCTTATAACTTGATTATTTAATTTATAAGGTTTATCATTCTTATTTAATTTATTCAATTGAAGTGACCTCTTCATCATTATAACTTTAAATGATGCCAAGAGTCATAAAAGATGTTCTAGATGGTGTATATCACAAGTTTCACCCCACATTTTGGGTAAATTGCACTTTACACCAAAATAAGGTTTTTAAGCACAAGGATCATTTCACAAGCTGCATCTTGGTGCTCAAGCTTGGGAAATCCACCTTACCTCATCATATTCACTCATATGATGACTCATCATCAGAGGAACATCTCAACCTGTGTAATTTTGCAAGTTAACCCCTTGACTGGGTAATTTGCATAAAGGTCCCTATATTACCAAACAATACTACAACTTTGTTTAAAAAGGACAAAATTGAAAGTATATGTTCCTTTAGGAACTTAGTTACATGCCAAAAGATAATCACCAGGGTTTAATTACATATTTAGGCAAAACACCTAGGGTTAGTTTATAACCCAGGTCAGGGATGTTACAAATTATCCACCCCTTACAAGGATTTCGTCTCCGAAATCGATAAAACATATTAAGAGAAAAGAGCAGGGTATTTCCTTCTCATCTCATCCTCTAGTTCCCAAGTGGCTTCTTCAACACCACGGTGGTTCCAGAGGACTTTCACAAGGCTTATATCTTTCTTCTTTAGCTTTTTAATTATGTTATCAAGGATTGATACTGGTCCTTCCTCATAAGTTATATCTTCATTCAATTCTACTTCCATAGGTTGTAGAACTGACACGGTGTTGGGGTGACATTTCCTTAGCATGGAAATGTGAAAAACAGGATGTAGTTTTTGTAATTCTGGTGGTAACTCTAGTCTATAGGCTACCTTCCCAACCCGTTCAATGATTGGATAAGGCCCTATAAATCTAGGAGCTAACTTCCCTTTCCTTCCAAAGAGAAGGACTCCTTTCCAAGGCGAGACCTTGAGATATATTCTGTCTCCAACCTGGAACTCCAACGGTCTACGACGCTTGTCAGCATAAGATTTTTGTCTATCTTGTGCAGTCTTAATCTGTTGTTGTATTACTTTAATCTTTTCCGTAGTCTGCTGTACAAGATCAGGACCTAACAATTGATGTTCACCAGTCTCATACCAGCATAAGGGTGATCTACAACGTCTGCCATACAAGGCTTCATAAGGTGCCATATCAATACTATGTTGATAGCTATTGCTATAGGCAAACTCTATCAAGCTTAGGTGCAGATCCCAACTTCCTGTGAACTGGAGAACACATGCTCTCAACAGATCTTCTAATGTCTGTATAGTCCTTTCTGACTGTCCATCCATTCGTGGATGAAAGGCTGTACTAAACCTTAACTGGGTGCCTAGAGCTCTATGCAACTGCTCCCAAAAACGACTTGTAAACTGGGGACCTCTGTCAGAAACTATAGTGATAGGAACTCCGTGCAAACGCACTATCTCTTGAACATACAACTGTGATAACTTTTCAGCAGAATATGTTGTTTTGACAGGTAAGAAATGAGTTGCCTTTGTCAACCTATCAACTATTACCCAGATGGAATCATGTCCTTTGCTTATCCTAGGTAGGCTAACAACAAAGTCCATGGTCACATGGTCCCACTTCCACTGTGGTATGGGTAAAGGTTGCATCTGACCTGCCACTACTTGTGGATTGACCACTTCCTCTGGTGGGTTCATAGCATAGAACCTCATTGTAGCCTGGTGTTGAGGTGGTGCTGATGATCCATCCTGAGATGCTTGCCCACGTCCTCTAGCTGCTCCTTGAGGCTGCCTTCTCTGTGATCCCTGTTGATCCTGCCTCAGAGGCTGTGTCACACTGACAGGCCTAGACCTGCAGTCCTTCATCAAGTGTCCCACCTTCCCATAGTTGTAGCAGCTTCTTTCCAGTTGTTGTGGTCTGGGTGGTCCTGTGACTGACATTGATGCTGAACTGTGAGTCTCTTGTAGTGGTAGGCTTCGTCCTCTACCTCTACTTGGGGACCACTGTGTCTGAAAACCAGATCTGGGTGGTGGAGGTGTAGGTGCAGAGAATCTAGGCTTCTTAAAGTCTCTAGATGAAGAACCCTGGAACTGTAGATATCTCTTATGGGTTTGTCTCTTCTCGACTACGGATTTCTCTATCCTTCGGAATGACTCAACGAAGGTAGCAAACCTCTCCCGACTCTCTAGGGTGGACATTGGAGTAGTCAAGTCGGCATTTAAACCCTTCTCGAACCTTCTAATCCTCTCTTCTTCTGTGGCAGCCATGTGCGGATAGAATCACAATAACTCCATGAACTTAGCCTCATACTCGCTAATGTTCATCATACCCTGCCTCAGTCTCTCAAACTGAGAGATCTTCTCATCCAGGAAGGTTTTCGGAAAATATCTGTGGAAAAATTCCCGACGAAAGTATTCCCACGAGATCTCTATTCCAGGCCTCTTCTGCTCTTCCATGGTCCACCAGTGACCAGCACTTCCTTTGAGAAGATAGGCAGCATGTCTAACTTTCTCACCTTTGGGGATGTTAAGGATTTTAAAAGCTTTCTCTAACTCTGTTAACCACAGATCGACATCTGCAGGATCAGCTGTTCCAAAGTACTCAGTTGCTCCGACACGACGAAGTTGCTCGAACGTCTTACTGATACCTTGTCCTTCAGGCTGGGCAGGTGCCCTAGGTGCAGGCATGGGCATCCTGTCGGTGATGTGTGTCATGGCAGTCATAAACTGCCCGAACATAGTCTGTACAGCTGGGTTACCCATGTCAGCTGGGTCAAACTGAGGTGGCTCAGGTACAGGTTGCTCTATCTCCGGGTTTCTTGCACCTCCTCGGGGTGCAGCGACACTACTCTCAGCCTCATACTCCTCATGTTCTTCGTGTGGTCCGTACATCCTTAACTTATCTTCTTCTCCTGAGGAGCAGAAGACTCTATTAGATAGGAAAGAAACACTAAGGATAGACTCAACATCCTAAGTCCTATGTCTCTGTAGACTCAGCGAACCTAGAGCTCTGATACCACTTAATTGTGGGCTCCGATCTCCAAACCACGATATAAACTTAGCAGAAGCAATCGATTAACAGTGGAAGACAAAAATCATGGGAAATTAAAACTTTTCAAGATAAGGACTTGAATTCATAAAAACTTCTTTCATAAAAAGGAGATAAACTGTTACATCTCTGATAATTACTTCTTGAGTAATTATATACAACATGATACAAAATCTCAAGAACTCAAAACCAAAATCTCTGACCAAAAGACTCTAAGGACCTGAGAGTACAGAGAACACATAAGACTGACTATCTAACTACACAACTCAGCAGTATGAATCTCCACCTGAGATTTACTGCTGCTCCTGGTGCTGCTGCTGCTGATACTGATCACCTGCAGATTGGTTCCTTTGTCCTCGACGACCACCTAAAAAGCTGAAATCTACAGGGTGAGACAATTTTAAATAATTGTCCCAGCGAGAGTTATAACTCTCTGCCAGGAGCTTTATTATAGCAATCAAGAACAATATAAGCAATAAAAGCTTTAAGGTAATCAACAACAGATTGTTATCAATTAGAACAACAACATTTAAGGAATATGAAGAACATGTATACTAAGTAATGTATCTTCAACCAATGTATCTCGTAGTTCAATCTAAGCAGATATGCTACGCGGTTGATTATGTTTTACAAACATCATTATGCCCTGCAGAGATGAGGTATATCACTCATACTCCAACCGATCACTATTAAGTCGCATCGGTATCATACATAGGTCATCAAAAGAGCCGGATTCTTATGACCTCATCTTCCTCAGTCAGTGTGAGGATCAACATGTAGGACATCTAGTGTCTCTGCTTCTATAGCTTACCAGGGTATTCTGGTACTTCGCTATTAGAGTCACAATGGCATTTTGTACTCTCTTCGCCATCAAAAGATTTCTTGTTTATCTCTCATCGATGCGGTATAAAAGACTTCCTCGGGAGATTAGTGTTACATCACCCCGGCATAAACACATAGTGAAGGATTGATAGATTAAGATATACCTACATCAATTCCTACACTAAGATGTAAGGTTTTACACATCCATATACCCCACATACTCAAAAGTATGTGCTCCAGGAGTTCCCTTAGGAAAACCTGTTTCACCATCATATAACTTCTGACTATGATGGATCTATGATCAGGGCTCTACATGGTATGATTATACTTGATTAGTTAGGTACAATTTAGTATTCTTTTATCATCATACAAGTTCTCAAACATTAATCATTAGCATAGCAGCTATGAAGGAAGAATACTAAATGTAACAAGCCTAACTCTCATCAATTATCATTTCTCAATACTCTCATCACAAGTCATTCCTTAAAGCATGACCTTGATGGTATTCATGGCTCTCACAGCCTATCAATCTCATAAGATGCTATTAACAAGGCATCGGGATATATGTCACTATTCATAATGATAACAGCATGCTTGTAATGAATATAGTATCATCATCCATACCTGGATATGATTATCCTCATATAGGAACCTACATGGTTAAATCAACTGATAACAGTAAATAACTCATTTAAAGAAGTTGTATCTCCCTACTCATACAAGAGCTAGGTTTCCCTCATTTTCATCAATTAGGGTTTACTATTCACAATACATGTCATCACCCTAGAATTAGGGTTTACTATTCATCATACATGTCATCACCCTAGAATTAGGGTTTACTATTCACCTCATGGTGAATTGATCTCATAACATCACCATGTATGAGAAACATCATCATTAAAGACCTCAGATAAGATTAAGATTCATCAATTATCATAATTAGGGTTTCCATGATTTCACATAGTGGATCATACCCTATTCATGCACATTCATGTATATTGAAGGTATTTTACTTGAGTTTTCACCATAATTGGTACTTTCTCTCTCCTCTAACTAGTAGATGGTGATTACACCACTCTAGATTAGGTTGGGTTAAGTCCCCATTGACTAACACAAGTCAACACATCACCATCATGTGATTAGGGTTTGATTAAAACAAGGTATCACTCAATTGAACCCATTTAAGTTGAAACGAGTGTGAACCCATTTGAATTGAAACGAGTGTGAACCCATTTGAGTTGAAACGGGTGTGAACCCATTTGGATTGAAACGGGTGTGGACTCGTTTGAGTTGAAACGGGTGTGAACCCATTTGGATTGAAACGGGTGTGGACTCATTTGAGTTGAAATAGGTGTGAACCCATTTGGATTGAAACGGGTGTGGACTCGTTTGAGTTGAAACGGGTGTGAACCCATTTGGATTGAAACGGGTGTGGACTCGTTTGAGTTGAAATGGGTGTGAACCCATTTGGATTGAAACGGGTGTGGACATGAAAGGTGATATAAAGGTTATGATAGAATAGGATATCCTATGTTGAAGCCTTCAATTGGCCCAAGCCATGTTAACCACTTACAAATTGAGTCAATTAGGATGAGCCTCAATCAATTGGACACCAATTTGACCTTCAATTGAAAGGCAATTAGAGTTAAGTCTAACTCAATTAAGGTTTCCAATCGGCTAATCATCAATTTTCAACAATGTGAATCAAATCAAGGTTGAACCTATCAATTGAACTCCAATTGGGCCCAAACTTGGCCCAAACGGTCTTGAGATCGTTTGGATGACCTCCAAACGATCTTGAGACCATTTTCCCAAAGTTTGACAAAAAACCAAGTCGGTTGGATTAGGGTTGAACTTGAATTAGGTCTAAAATCAGCATTTTTATCAATTCATCAACTTATTACAATTGGACCCTCAACCCATCAAATTACCTCAACTTTAGACCTTCAAACGGTCTTGGGTTGTGCCCAAACGGTCTTGAGACCGTTTGGAGGAACCCCCAAACGGTCTTGAGACCGTTTGGGTCCTTCAACCCAAAACTCAACAAACTCTATACTTGAAAACAGCAATTTTAACCCGATTAGGGTTAGGGTGTTGAAGTGCCTTCAACTCTCAATTGGTTAGGAATTAGATTATGATTCTTTGTAGAAATGAAATTCAACATATTATGAACAGTAATAGCAAACGGTCAATGCTTGGTCAACTCACTCAAACGGGTTGAACCCGTTTTCCCAAAAAGTTCAAGTTAATCAGTTTGGAAAAATCAGCACTTAATTCAATTCGATTGCCTAATTGATTGGCCTTCAACCTACGATTCCTTTGGAGTTAACCCCTCAAATTTGGTGGGTCATTAGCCTACATGATTATGAACAGGAATACCAAATGGTAAACGCTTGGTCAACGCCCTCAAATGGGTTGAACCCATTTTATCCAACCGACCTTGTGAACCCATTTGCCCTTCAAACGGTTTGGTCAGAGGGGGGGAAACAGGACCGTTTGATAAAGTAACTTTGGTAATCACGCCCATCTTCTTCTACCTCCAGATTAAGGTATGTTCTTCGTGGTTTTAGTTGCAGGAAAGCAAGGAAAGATGGGGAAAAGAAGAACAAGCTACTTTTGCAAATACAAAGATATGCATAAGAAAGCAAAAGGTTTAGAGTTATAAAACCCGCCTTAAGGTCGTTCCTTGAGCTCCAAGCTTCCAAGCTTCAAGTCTTTAATGGTGTCTTGAGCTCCACAGGTCGGACAAGGGTGTTTCTCCAAGGAAAGGTTGGGAAAAGATGGCTAGAACGAGAAAGCTAAGTAAGAAAACTAGCAAACCAACCTTGTAACATGATTTCCTCCATGAATTTGAGCAAGATGATGATCAAAGATTACCTAGAACTGCTTGGCCGTTCTCCTCTTCTCCAGAGCTCTGTCCTAAGTCGGTCTAAGCAAGGAAATAAGAAAGGAATTGAAGGAAACGTTCCTTTACAAACAAAGGAAGGGTGTATATATATCTTGGGGTCATTTCCAACATAAGGACAACTAGTTTCTCCTTTTCTTAATTAGGTCCCTCCTTTCTTTTAGGCACGTCCCTTCTCCTTATTATAAGCCATGTTTCTTCCTTTCATACTTAAGCAAAACTCATCTTAAACCCAAGGTCCAAAGGTGAAGAAGGACAACTTCTTACTAAGTTGCACATATAGGAGGGTTATAAGGCTTATGACTTGATTATTTAATTTATAAGGGTTATCATTCTTATTTAATTTATTCAATTGAAGTGACATCTTCGTCATTATAAATTTAAATGATGCCAAGAGTCATAAAAGATTTTCTAGATGGTGTATATCACAAGTTGCACCCCACATTTTGGGTAAATTGCACTTTACACCAAAATAAGGTTTTTAAGCACAAGGATCATTCCACAAGCTGCATCTTGGTGCTCAAGCTTGGGAAATCCACCTTACCTCATCATATTCACTCATATGATGACTCATCATCAGAGGAACATCTCAATCTGTGTAATTTTGCAAGTTAACCCCTTGACTGGGTAATTTGCACAAAGGTCCTTGTATTACCAAACAATACTACAACTTTGTTTAAAAAGGACAAAATTGAAAGTATATGTTCCTTTAGGAACTTAGTTACATGCCAAAAGATAATCACCAGGGTTTAATTACATATTTAGGCAAAACACCTAGGGTTAGTTTATAACCCAGGTCAGGGATGTTACAGTGACATTTAATGATATTTACTTTATCCTTTCCACTTTAGGACATTTTGTAAAAATCATAACTCTCAAACTGTTTATCCAATTAATCAAATTTTAGAGGAAAGTCCTTGATGATTTAGTCTACTTATGTTGGGACTCAAACTCAAAAGTATGAGAGAATTTTCTTCATATGCAAGTTATTACTTAAAAAGGCATATTTTATACATATTTTCTTTCTCTTACTCTTTTATATTCTTAATTTGGATTCCTTTTACCATTAGAAACCATGTGGACTCGAAATCTCATCCATGATGATTCAATTATACATCTTTCCACATATTTCTCATATTTTCATCATTATCTCAAATTTCCTTCTTAATAATGCATTATTTGACTTCTTCTTTTTCTTTTAATCATATTGGGCTCATTAACATATTATGATCCACAAAATCACATGCACAAAGGAAATATTGCAATGTAAATCCATTCAATACACATAAATCATACAAATTCCATATTCATACATTTATTGGGGAAATTGCACTTCCATCCATATGAACCCAAAAATTGGGGTTGTAACATCCCTAGTCAGATGTTATTTTGGAAGGTTGATAAAAAACAGTAACACATGAGACTAGAGTGTGTCTTATTTGATGACAGAATCTCATCAGTCATGATATGTGATATCAAACCAAACACATAGATACTTGTTAGAGAATAGTGTATCGAACAGACACACCTTGAGAGTGACATATGGTAACCATAAAAGGTAGTAACAATTATCTCTCATAGTGATGGTGGAGATTGTGGTTCTTAGACCTGAAATCACTACACTCATCACATGTCGTTAAATTAACTTTGACATCATCCATTATGACCATGAATAAGGTTTACCATAAAGGTGGTGATCGGGTGCATTTCAATACATGGGGATGACTGTGAGTGATGTAGATGGGATTTATCCCCCCTACTGGAGTTTGATATCCATACCATTTGATAAGGGAGACTGATAAAAGCATGTGCATGTATATGTGAATCAATATATGATATTGAGGTCACATATATCATAGACAGTCTACTCTAGTTCAAGGAACATGGATTGAACATTGAGAGGATGATGATTCCATGCCTCAAGTTCAATTTGGATATCAGTGACAAAGGAATTAAACAATCACAGTAACGCCAATCATAGATTTTAGGTTTAAGTTGTTCTCCAACTTTTCTAATTGCTTGGGTAGTAATGATGTGTTTCTAATAACGTTCATTGCTTGTGGTGTCATAAATTAGTTATGGACATTCACTGCCAATGTAACCTGAAACTTATAGGGTCACACATATAGGATATACTTGGAATAGGAGTTCATTCATGAATATGGTTTAAACTTGATTACTATGGAGTTAAGCATTCAATTTCGAAAACATTGGTTAAATGTTGACTGACTTAACTATGAACAGACATGTTCAAGTGTTGAACTAATTATTTCAGTGTGTTAGACCAAGTGAACCAATTTTGGCAATCTGGTCCATGAACTGATCGGTTTAGGAAGTGAACCGACTGACTCAGGTCCATGAACTGACCGACTCAGGTTTTGAACCAACCGGTTGGTGGATCAATTCAATTGATTTAAGGATTAGTGTTGACGCCCTATTGTGCATTACATTGGATATTAATTGCCAATACAATTGTAGTTGGAATGATGAAATGCCCAATTCAAGGGTTAAACTAATCGGTTTACATGTGATAACATCTCATTTTGTGAACTTTTCGCACCTATTTTATTTCTATATTAACATCCCTTTTGTGGATTTTCTATCAATTTTAAATCTTTGAACAGTATTTGGATCTAACTTAATACCCATTCCCAATCAATGCAACCAGTAGCAAGTCATGACCGTGACGCCAATCATGACCGAGATGATCCATCGTGGCTGCACTGCAGGATGTTGATCGAGAGAAGATATCACAATCGAGACAGGGTCACGACCTAGATAGAAGTGGTAACCATGACACCGATCGTGACAAAGAATGTCGGCGTGACCTCGAATGCATGATTACCTATGGTGGAGCGTGGTCGTAATGATACCTCCTCACTGTGACCGAGACAAATGTTACTACCACTTCTGAAGGTCGCCACCGCAATAATGGTCTCGATCGAGACATGTGTCACGACCGTGACAGGGTGTTAAGTCAGTGGGTAGCACCTATAAATAGGCCCTCGACTCCACACACAAGAAGGGGGGATCATCAAGAGAAACAAAGTGTTGCCAAACTTCAGAGCCATTCTCATTCATATCCATAGGTCTTGGATCTCCGAAGACAAACATTGGAGAAGAGAGAAGTTCTACCATCCTCTTCTTAGAGAGAAGGAGTTTCCATCTTCCAGGCCCATACCAGATCTAGATATGAAGAAGTATTGTTGGTGTATCACCTCCTTCTTTCTTCAAATCTATTATCTTCCCCACGTTGTACCTTCCCCTCTTCATTATTCTTGATGTATCTATGCTCTTGTAATGTTGTTATGATGCAAGTTAACATGTGTTGCTAAACACCTTACTTAGGTTTTGAGTAGCCACTAAGGCTCTCCCAACATGTATATACTTAAATCTTTTTGAATATATATATATATATATATATGCTCCTAGCAAAGATTATCTCCATACTCTTGTTCTTAAGGCTTGACTTGCATGATTAGCTACCATCTTTTGATGTATGATTGTTAATGTCTCGAAAGAGTAGTATTAATGTTATCTGAGTGTTATGGAGTTGCATGAATGCATGAAAGTGTTGGAATGCTAAAGCTAATAGTCATATGGTTTGCTTTGTGATTGTTTGTTTGCCATATAGACAGAGAGACAACCTTATAATTTAGATCTATCGTAAGCTCGAGAAAAGAGGGAATAAGCATATATGAAAATTGCTTTTAATCTTGCTAAGGGTATATAAGGGTGTGAATATTTCATATTGACGTGAGATCTTAGTAGGTGAAACCCGATCCAAGTTCCCTTTCATATTTTGGTTACATCTTTCTTGTTTAATTTTATTCACTTGTTTTGTTTATTTTCCTTTACTTTCATTATTCTATTTGGAGTAACTTTGTTCCTTAGGGAACACCATATTAATCTACCTTTTTGTTTGGTTTTTTTGGTCTAAGATCCTATGTTCTTAATACTTACCAACCTTGTCCCTATGGTTTGAACCCAATCTACTACATCGGACCCCGTATAATAGTTGTGGGGGCCTGAGTGTCTGTTTATAAATCTAAGAATCTGACTACTTTAGATTCTCTTGATTTCAAACATGTGATTTAGGTCGGTCAACATGCCATACGGTTGGTTCACCTGTGAACCGACTGTTTTTCCGCTTGTAGAATGCGAAAATTCATAAATCTAGTCCCTTCCATTTCCACTGAGACTGGGAACCCATACCCTAACCCTCTTGTTAATAGAGAGGTATTGGGGCTTCTCAGACACAACTCAATTGTCCCTGATAATTGTTGTCTTCTCTGGTTGTGGTAACCTAGAGAACTAGAGAAAGTAATACTTGATAAAGTGAGGGATAGAAAGGGAGAACAATTATGGGAGAGCAAGTTTGTGCTAATACACTAATGAGAAGGGACTATTCCTTCTTGTGTATTCTTCTAGAAAGATAGGAGTTACTGGTAGTCCATGTGGACAACTATAGAGGAGTGGAGGTTGTTACCTACCACTAGGAGGACGAGGTCAAGTTGTTGTTTGTGGTGATCAACCAGGAGCTATTGCGGAAGTTGTCTGGGCGTGACTTGAAGAAAGTCGTGTACTTTATCGAGGGAATTCTTGTTGGACTTGCTCCAGGACTAGGTATTACCTCAAAACGATCCCTTCTCATTACATAGTTATTGATGCGATCATCTGTTAAAGGAGCATATGGAAGATAATTGTTTTTGTTTTTGTTTTCTATCCTGATACCATATTTTTGTATAGTGGTAATAGAGCCTCGACAACATACTATGTTTTGGGATATAATTGGTATGATTGGATTTTATTTTTTCCTTTTATCTATTGCATACTATGTAAATATTTAAAATGACTAATGTGCATATCAGATTAAGTACCACATACGATCCCGAACTAATACATATATGTAAAATACAGTTTTGATGGTGGATGTGTAGTATGGCTATGGCCAATAACTCAAATATCTGTGTGTGGTTGTATGGTTTGTTTATTTCTATTTATATCTTGATTTGCATACCAAGCCTCTACCTTATTCCTACCAACATAGAAAAGTATTATTATTTCCTTCATATGATCCCCTTAAATGTAACTTGAGGTTTCTCAATTACCATGAAGTATGTTTAATAGAATTAGGATAGTTTTATTTTATTGTTACAATGAAGATGACGCTCAACGCTAGATGAACCGACCATCTCAAAGATGAGCCGATCGATTGGAGGACAACACATGAACTAAACCAATCAGCTAGAAGTCCAACTGATCGGCTGGAGATATACAAAAGATGTTGGCCAGGAGACCAACTGACCGGTCTGACAGACCAATCGACCAACTAAGCGGCAAGCTGACCGGTTTAAGAGTTGAATCGATCAATCCACATTGATTCAAGCACATATCTACACCAACAATAGTTTCATACATGAGATGTAGACCTCGGTGGTACTTATTACTTGTGGCTCCAAGAAATTACAATAGTATGGCCATAACCATCGCTTATGTTTTAGTTTAATGTTTTCATTTGTGGGATATAGCATGCGTATGATGCGTACTATATGTAATATGTAATATGTATATGTGCATATATTTATAAATATAAATTCCCTAAATCAAATATGATAATCCTAATATGCTTTTCAATAGAAACACACATGAAAAGCTTGATGGATTATGTGTGGGCACACCAAGCGATGTGTGTTATCCATCTTGTGGAAGTGTGATGGTAGTTATGTGGGTCTGCCAAGTGGGGTGCATTTCAACCGTGTTGGATCTTGGGTCAAGCATAACTTGCTGTTCTTAATGAGATTAAGCACCTAAAAGCTTGCAAATTAATATGGAAAAATGTTGTGCATACCATATATCCAAGAATGATTAAGAAGTAATTAGCAGAAGCTTCCTACCTTAAAGATTGATTATGGACTTTGGCGTTATCCAAGTAATAACTCAATTGTTTTGGATCTTGGCTCATTAAAAGTGTGTGTGCTGCAATCTTTTGAATTGAAAATGAGGGTTATCAATTTGAAAAAATAATGAGAGTGATGGTTAATTAAATGCCTAATTAAACATTGTCATATTTTATTCAATCAAATCAAATAAAAAACGTTTTGATAAAATTGTAAATTTCTCTTGGAGAATCAAAGTGCAACACACAACACATTTTCATTGCCTTTAGTCCTTGAGGAGGACAAGTTAAATGGGAATAATTTCCACGGTTGGTTCAGGATGTTGAGAATTGTTCTCACATAGGAGCATAAGCACTATGTCTTAGAAACACCAGATCCAAATGAACATGCTCCCAGTGCACCAAAGGCTGAAAGGATTGCTTACACAAAGCATACTATAGATGTTGTTGATGTCAAATGGCTAACGATGTTCTCCATGAACTATGAGTTGCAAAAACATCATGAAGGCATGGATTTTATTGAGATGGTAACACATCTTAATAAAATGCTCCAATATTAGGCACGACATGAAAAAATATGATGTCTACAAGGAACTATTCAAATGTAACATGGAAGTAGATCTAGTAGGTCCTCATCTTCTCAAGCTCATTGGGTAGGTGAAGAACCTTTCTAGACTGGGATTCTCCTTGGGTCAAGAGTTTGCCACTAAAGTGATTATGCAGTCTCTTCCAGAGTCATACACTCATTTTGTCATGAACTACAACATGAATGATTTTGACAAGTCATTGACATAGTTACTTGGAGTTTTGAGAACTGATGAGGAACAGATGAAGAAAGCAAGCCCAGATATGTGATGGTTATCAACAGAACCAATGGACAGTGTAAAGGCAAAGTCAAATCTAAAAAGAGTACTAAATCTAGACTGAAGCCCAAGTCTTCAGCACTCAAGGCAAAGGGAGGGGCGAATACGGGAGGCAATTGTCACCACTATCATTAGCCTGGACACTGGAAGAGGATTTTCCCTCTGTACTTAGAGGAACTAAAGAATAAGAAGGAGGGGATAAAGATCTCCACTTTAGGTATATACGTTATAAGATAAATTTATCTACTACTTCATCCTTTGGTATATGATACCAGATGTAGATCTCACTTATGTTTGAATATGAAAGAAGTAAGGCCTTTACGAAAGGGAAAGCTCAGACTATTTGAGCAAGAGTTTCTACCACTATATTCAGAACTTATATTTTATCTCAACCCACAGGGCATGTGATAGATTTAATGAACTACTATTTCATTTATGCCAATAATAGAAACATTTTACTTTTTGCATCTTGTATGGACAAGGATGATTATGAATAAAGAATAGTTAAAGTTCTATTTTCAAAGATATGATCTTATATGGAACTGCCCCAAATGTCTTATGATCTTTATTGATAGGATCCAAAGATAAATGTTTATAATGTAAATACCAAAAGTATAAAATTTTGATAAGTCAAGCAATCAATATCTATAGCATTGCCAATCAAAGCACATTAACGAGAAATGCATTTCTAGAATCCATGATGATGTTTATCTGGACTCTTTGGTTATTGAACCATTAGAGACGTGTGTGTCTTATTGGGAAACATGAAAAGATTACTTACACTAAATGTAGTGGGAGAACATGTATTCTATTAGGGCTTGTACATACTAATATATGTAGACCTTTAGAATAAATGTTATGGATAGTTATTAGTACTTCATCAAACTTATTGAAATTGTTAGTTAAGATGACAATTTGTGTTTAATGAAATACAAGTATAAGTCTCTTGAACTGTTCATGAAGATCATGCATGAAGTACACAACTTACTTGGTAAAAGCATTAAGAAACTTTGATATGATCAATGTTGAAATATTTTGCATCAAAAGTTTGAGGACCTTCTGGATAGACCATCATAGTGTATTACAATGAATTCCACTTAAAACATAATGATGTATCAGAAAGAAGGAATCACACCCTAATGAGTCATGGTGTAATTATCAATGAATCTAACTTATCTTCTAATATACTTTTGGAAAATGCTTAACACTAAAATGATGTACCATCCAAAATGGTTCAAAAGACACCATATGAGATATGGTATGGGAATTGTCCTGATATGTCTTAAGGAATGAAACTTATACAAAAAAATAGTTTCTTGAAAAGCTTTAATCGCATAAATGTTAGTTCATTGAACACTAATTATCTCAATATGAAAACAAAAGTGTTTCTTACTAGGATAGTTGAATTCCAAAGGAATATGTGGCGAATGACTCACATAAACAAGATTAACTAATGCGGAAGCGATTACTAACAGCGGATTACTGAAAATCACTAAAAATTAAAACCATTTATCAAGAGATCCATCCACAGGAAAACTCTTTCATTCAGAACCAAAGTAAATCATTACATCCTGGTTCATATATACATATCATGTATCATTGCTTCTCAAGGCATACAAGCATTCACTACTCTGTCTCAACTGTACACAGGTAGTATAAGAACCTCGAGGCTTGAAGCCCAAAATCTCAGATCGAATTATTAAAAGCACTAACTCCTAGGACCTGAGAGTACAAAGACGACTCATAGGACTAACTATAAAAAACCAGACAACCAATATCTCCACCTGATGGATCACTGCTGTCCTTGTAGCTGCTGCTGCTCTTCCCCTGCAGTAGGGTTTCTGCCTTTTTATCTGCGTCTACCTAAAAATGTTGGATCCCACGTGGGTGAGACAATTATAAAAATTGCCCCAGCGGGAGATATAACTTTCCACCAAAAACATTATTATTGCAGTTTAATAAAAATAAACTGAGCAGTGGAATCATAAGCTTAACAGTAGATAATTTAATATCTATGCAGATTAGAGCAACATTCTCACTTAAGCTTATCAGTTGTAACTTGATAAACAGCATATCTAATATTCAATAAAGAATTGAAGAACATTTATAACACTTATCCATCTAGGATATACTAAGTCAGATAACATCAACGAGTGATTCTCGTATTTCAATCTTATGCAAATATGCTACACGGCTGATTACATTTTTCAAACATACTTAAGCTCTGAGGAGATGAGGTATACCGCCCATACTCCAACCAACCATTGCTAAATCGAAATCGGTACCATAAATAGGTCAATGGAAGAGTCGGATTCCCATGACCTCCCACATCCCGGTCAGTACAGGACCACAAGAAGGACTATGCCAACTTCTCAATATAGCTTTCCATGGTATACTGGCAACTTCACTATAGAGTTACAGCATCAACTGCACTCTCATCGCCAATCGAGAGAATTAATGTTTATCTCCATCGACCCGACATTAAATATCATTGGGAGATTAATGATACATCCATCCCAACCATCGGGAGATTTGTGATACATCCATCCCGACACATGAAGGATTGAGAAGTTTAATGTTTACCTTCCATCAATCTCTTCACCAGGACGTAAGGATATTTTTGCCCATTTACCCCCGCATATTCAGAATATGCGAACTCCAGGAAATTCCATAGGAAAACCTGTTTCACCATCACCAACTACTGACGATGATGGATCTATGGTCAGAGCACTACATGAATAGATTTCACTTGATTAATTAAGTACATTTTCATATTCTTTTAGCATCAGCCAAGTTCTTGAACATAACTTATTATGACAATGCTATAAAGAGACATGTACTATTTTCATCAATTACTTATCAGTCTTTAAAAGACATTGGGAACTCAGTCCCTCATTTCAATACTGGGAATTCTCATCCCTTCACAATCTCATTACCATAATCATATGGTTCTGGGTATTCAAACCCTTAGCTCATCATTGAGCATTGTTACCACTTTTCCAGGTAACTATCACCTTTAGGTCATCTGACCAAGGTAAACATGATACTTGCTATTACAAGCATCACTCATGGTACTTGAGGCCCATTAACTCTCTTGTTACCTCTTATCAGGCAGCAAGGTATATTATGGAACACAAGGCCCAATCACAATAGTGAATTAAACATCATAGCTCATACCTGGCTATGATCATCATTTCAAAATACCTGCATGGTTAGCACAGATGATAACAGTGATATCAATTGCATATCAGTACCATGTAAAACAAATATGGATTCACTATTCAAGGGTAACACCACTATTCCCTTACTAGGGTTAGGGTTTCCCATTTCATGTCTTTTGAGGATATTCATCCCATTACCCACATCAAGGTTATGGTTTATCACCATATTGCCCAAGATTAGGGTTTCATAAAGCATTACATAGTATCACCCTGGATTTGAGCTCCATGTACATCACATCAAACATCATGTTTTCTCATACAATCACCCTAAGTTAGGGTTTCACATAAATTTCACCCCAGAATAGGGTCTACATTCAATAACCCACAATTAGGGTTTACTATTCATCCCAATTAGGGTTTTCTATTCAAGTACCCATAATCAGGGTTTACTATTCTTCCCAATTTAGGATTTTACATCAAATTACCCTAAAATAGGTTTACACATATCATCACCCTGGATTTGGGTTACATCCTTACCCTGGATTAGGGTTTCACTTAGAATTGTCCTGAATTAGGGTTAGGGTTCAATAACCTTGTCAATTAGGGTTTATGCTCATGATTAGGGTTTCATGATCTCTTTGATAAGGATCATACCCTTAATCACCACATGAATCATACTCATGTATGAATTCCATTCTATCATCCTCTCAACTTGATTAGGTTATATCAACCCTTCAATCAAGTACATACAGCTATAATTGACATAGTGTACTAAGTTATTGTTCTTATAAGCAATTAGGGTATATCCCTTTAATGGTACTAATCATTTAGATACTTTTAGGATTTCAACCTTTGTACCTTCATTGATTACCATCACTATCAATCATTGGATCATTGGAACAATCATCACCTTCAATTTCCAAATGATTGAATCACAATTGACCTTTATTTGGTTTTAAGGTTTCATCACCAAACGGTTTTGAAAACCATTTGGTCTCCAAACGGTTTTGAAACCGTTTGAGCCCAAACAGTTTCAAGACCGTTTGGACTCAAACGGTCTCAAGACCATTTGGGCCAAATCAGTCTCAAACCCGCAAGGGTTCATTAGGTACATTCATCAATTGGTTGAACATGTTTTGCTACATTGAAACCTTCAATCAATTGAGTTATTGAAGTTCAACAATTATTGGCTCTTGGATCTCCAACCCTCAAATCTCAACCATTGGGTCACCAAACGGTTTTGAAAACCATTTGATCCTAAATGGTTTCAAGACCGTTTGACCCAAAAAGTCTTGAAATCAAATGGATCACTTTATGGAACCTCCAACAAATCGATTAGGGTTGTAATTGGTGGATTGTCCATACATTTAATCAATGAATTGTATCCATTGGATCATCATCCAACATGTTCTAGGGTTCAGACCTCAAATAGTCAACCCATCCAAATTGTCAACACTCTCATGCGGTTTGGGACTCAAATCACCAAACGGTTTGCAAACCGTTTGGTCTCCAAACGGTTTTGAAACCATTTGGACCAAAGGTCCAAAACCGTTTGCAACTCAAATTTGTTGGAAAGTGTGCCTAAGATGATGTCATCATCATCAAGCCTTAGTCCATCAAAAACTACGGCCATTATCATGGTATTTCCATCAATCAATCAAAGGAATTGCAAAAAGATCAATTGAACATAAAGGGTTGAGAAATTGAATTCAATAATAATGAATAAGGGTTCAAGTTATATAACCCGCCTTCAACTGAGCTTCAAAGCTTGGATCTTCACGTAAAAAATGGTGGACAAAGCTTTTGCAACTCCCCCAAGGATCGTCCTCAAGTTTTGGAGTGAAAAGATTGGCTAGGGTTGAAGATGGAGTGAAGAAAAGAAGAAATTATGCATTGATTTATGATTTCCACCATGAAATCAAGATGAAAGAAGGTCAAGAAGCTCACCAACAGGTTGGGGGTCGTCCTCCTGGTCCTTCAAAGCTTCCTTGGTCGTTTTGCAAGCAAATGGTGGAAGTGAATTCGAAATTATCCTTTCATTCTATGGATAAATGAGCTTATATGTGAATTTTATTGAAAATTCAATTAAGAGAGGAAAAGTAGGAATTATCTCCTCAATTCCCTTGCCACTTTCCCCCTTATCTTCCTTAGATACGAGGCTATCCTCCTTGCCTCTTATTCCTCTCAATTATCCACAATTTAAAGAAAAGCAAATTAAGCACCTTAATCCATTTAATAGTAATATCCATAAGTGAGTGGATATTTCTTTTTCTTATAATAATGTGAGTGGGTTTTCACCTCCTTGAGATATTTCATGGCCCTTGCAAAGAACAAGGACGTCCACACATATCTGAATTCAACCATTTCAGTTTTGGTTGAAGGTCCTTCAATTATTTTATTTATTTTTGCATTAATTTGAACTAAGGTTTCCATTATGCTTAAATCTTGATTATTTTAATATCAAGATTCTCTCTCCTTCAAAGAGATACAAATGAGATGACCATCTCATTTTCTTTGCTCCACATGATCCCAAGAAATAGTAGCGACCATTTTGAAGTGGTAATTTGCATATTGAACCCTAGGTTTTGGGTAAATTGCACATTACACCAAAACTAGGTTTTAATGCACAAACATTGCTTTATCAACTCTTTCTTGGTATTCAGGCTATCACAAGCCATACCTATGCATCATCTTCACTCTCATGATGCTTCAACACATGAGGAACATATTATCATGCAAAATTTGCAAATAAACCCCTCAACTTGGGTAATTTGCACTTTAGTCCAAAACAAGCAAAACATTGATTTCAACAATATTCAAAAAGGACTAAAATTGCAATATAAGTTCCTCTTGAGCCTAAATTACTTTTCAAAAGATAAGAGCAAGCATATAATCAGTTTTATTAAACAAAACACTTAGGGTTAGAACATAACCCAGGTCAGGGATGTTACAAGTTATCCACCCCTTACAAGGATTTCGTCCCCGAAATCATCAACGAAAACATCAAGAGAAAAGAGAAGGGTACTTCTTCCTCATCTCTTCCTCTAGCTCCCACGTAGCTTCTTCAATGCCACGGTGATGCCAGAGAACTTTTACAAGACAAATGTCTTTTTTTTCAACTTCTTGATTCTTCTGTCAAGAACCAACTCAGGTCCTTCAACATAAGATATATCATCATTTAGTTCTACCTCCACAGGTTGTAGAACTAATTCAGTGTCAGGATGACACTTCCTCGGCATGGAAATATGGAACACTGGGTGCAATCTATGCAGCTCAGATGGTAACTCCAGCTTATAGGCTACCTTTCCCATCCTCTCAATGATTGGATAAGGTCCCATAAATCTAGGAGCTAACTTCCCCTTCTTTCCAAATCTAAGGATACCTTTCCAAGGTGAGACCTTGAGGTATACTCTATCTCCAACTTGGAATTCTAAGGGTCTATGAAGCTTATCAGCATATGATTTCTACCTATCCTCGGCAGCTTTCAACTGTTGTTGTATGACTTTAATCTTCTCAGTTGTTTGCTGAACCAGCTCAGGACCCAAGAGTTGGTACTCCCCTGTTTCATACTAACATAAGGGAGATCTATAACGTCTACCATATAATGCTTCATATGGTGCCATCTCAACACTATGTTGATAGCTATTATTATAAGCAAACTCTATCAAGCTCAGATGTAGATCCCAACTTCCTACAAATTGAAGGACACATGCTCTAAGGAAGTCCTCCAAAGTTTGTATAGTCCTTTCAGATTGTCCATCTGTTTGTGGGTGAAAGGTTGTACTAAACCTTAACTGTGTACCCAAAGCTTTATGAAGTCGCTCCCAAAAATGACTTGTGAACTGGGGACCTGTATCAGATACAATAGTAACTGGAACCCCATGCAGTCGCACTATCTCATCTATGTAGATCTGTACAAGCTTCTCCGCAGTGTAGGTTGTTTTGACAGGAAGAAAATGTGCTGTCTTTGTCAACCTATCAACTATCACCCATATGGAATCATGACTTTTAGCTGTTCTAGGCAAACCAACCACAAAGTCCATGGTTACATGATCCCATTTTCACTGCGGTATAGGCAGAGGTTGCATTGTTCCTGCGGGCTTTTGATGTTCAGCTTTAACATGCTGACACACTGGACACCGCATAACAAAATCAGATACATCTTTCTTTAATCCAGGCCACCAATACATATCTTTTAAGTTATGATACATCTTGGTGCTTCCTGGATGCATAGCATACATCGAAGAATGAACTTCTTCCAGGACTAACTTTCTTAAGTTATCGACATCAGGTACTATCATCCTATCATGATAACAGACTACCTGATCATCTGAATCATGGAAACCATCCCATTTCTCACTACCGTACTCTGACCTGACCTGTTGAATCACAGTATCAGTCTGCTGTGCTTCTTTAATCTACTGTCTCAGAGTAGGTTTTATTTGCATCTCAGCTAACAACCCGGCTAACAATGACACTTTAAGCTGTACATTGTCTTGCCTCAAGGATATAAGCATATCTCGCTTAGAGCACACTAAGGAGTTCAACTGTGCTTTGTTTAAGGCTGGTGTTGCTGATTTTCTACTTAGTGCATCGGCAACCACATTGGCTTTCTTTGGATGATAATCAATTGTACAATTTTAGTCCTTGATTAACTCCATCTAGCGGTGTTGCCTCATGTTTAGCTCATGCTGAGAAAAGATATACTTTAGGTTCTTATGGTCTGTGAAAATATGGAATGTTTCTCCATAGAGATAATGTCTCCAGATCTTCAAGGCATGGACCACAGTAGCTAGCTCTAAATCGTGTGTCAGATAATTCTCCTCGTGTTTCTTAAGCTGTCGAGAAGCAAAAGAAATCACTTGTTTATCCTGCATCAACACACATCCTAAGCCATTCTTAGATGCATCACAGAAGAGTATGTACCCCTTTCCTTGCTCAGGTAGCACTAACACAGGTGCACTGGTTAACATTTACTTCAGCAACTGGAAAGATTGTTGACGCTTGTAATTCCAGAAAAAAGGAATCTCCTTCCTGGTCAACTTGGTTAGAGGTAAAGCTATTGAACTGAAGTTCTTAATGAACCTCCTGTAATAACCTGCTAGTCCAAGAAAACTACGAATCTCTATCGGTGTCCTCGGCTGCTCCCATTACAGGACATATTCTACCTTCTTAGGATCAACACGAATACCTGAAGCAGATATTACGTGTCCAAGAAAAGAAACTTCTGGTAACCAGAACTCACATTTGCTAAACTTAGCATACAACTTATGCTTTCTTAGCAAAGTCAAAGCTTGACGAAGATGTTGCTCATGTTGTTGAGCATCTCTACTATATATCAGGATGTCATCTATAAAGATGACTACACATTGATCAAGAAAAGGTCGAAAGATTCTATTCATGAGTTCCATGAGTGCAGATGGTGCATTAGTTAATCCAAACGACATAACTATGAACTCATAGTGACCATACCTTATCCTGAAAGCAGACTTAGGTATGTCACTTTCCTTGATACGCAACTGATGGTATCCCGACCTCAGATCTATCTTAGAAAAGATAGTTGCACCACGCAACTGATCAAACAAGTCATCAATCCTTGGTAGAGGATACTTGTTCTTTATAGTTACTTTATTTAACTGCCTATAGTCGATGCATAAACACATAGACCCATCCTTCTTCTTAACAAAGAGGACCGGAGCACCCCATGGTGAAGTACTCAGTCAGATAAAACCCTTCTCAAGCAACTCTTGCAGTTGTTTCTTGAGCTCCGCCATTTCAGTAGGTGCCATTATATACGGCGTTTGTGCTATTGGTTGTGTGCCCAGAATTAGATTAATCTCAAAATCAATCTCTCGGGGTGGTGGAACACCTGTAAGTTCTTCAGGAAATACATCTTCAAATTCCCTGACTATTGGAACTTCAAAAAGATGAGGGCTCTCCATTGTGGTATCAACCACATGGGCTAAGAATTCAAGGCATCCTTGTCTCATCAACTTCTCAGCTACCATAGCTGACACAAGACATGTTGGAAGAATCTTTATATCTCCCTGAAAGATCCATGTGTCACCATTATCTGTGAACACAACCTGCTTGGAACCACAATCCAAGACAACTTTATACTTTTCTAAGGTGTCCATCCCAAGAATTATATCAAACCCATGCATTTCAAGTGGTATAAGATCCACCTGAATGTGGTGATCAGAAAAGGAAAGATTGCCGGGAGAACACACTTCCCGCAATACTGCAGATCCCAACAAAGGTGTTTTCAACAACAAGCTATCTTCTCTATGACTGACAATCATGTTGCAGTCATGAATCACTTCTCGAGTGATAAAAGAGTGCGTAGAACTCGGATCAATTAACACAGATACGGAGTAGGATGAAGACATATCAGACTAAAATAATTCCACCTGACCTGTCACAACCCTGGGATTGACAACTGCTTCGGGCTGATTCATTGCATAGAATCTAGTCGTTGCTTGCTGTTGACCCTGTGCTCGATTATTGGATGTCAAAGAACCGGTTTGGGACGTTTGTCCACGTCCTCTAGCACCACTTCCAGACTGCTGCCTCTGAGAGCCTTGCTGACTCTGCCTCGGTTGTTGGGTCACATTCCTGACTTTTTCAGGACAGTCCCTCACCACATGGCCTTCTCTCCCGCATCTATAACAGGTTACATTTCCCCTCTGTGGTCTGGGTGGTCCTGGTACTGACATTGAGGCTGACCTGTAAGCTCCCTTCGGTGGTAAACTACGACCTCTACCCTTACTTGACGTCCATTGCGTCTGGGTATTGAACCTTGGTGGTGGTGTAGGCACATAATACCTTGGTTTCTTAAAACTTCCAGAACTCTGTCCTTGGAATTGTGGGTACTCTTTTTTACCCTTGGTCTGTCACTTCTCAATTACAGACCTCTCTATTCATCTTACAGACTCCACAAAAGTGGCAAACCTCTCCCAGTTCTCTAGAGCAAACACCGGAGTGGTCAATTCAGTGTTCAACCCCTTCTTGAATCACCAAATTCTCTCCTCATCTGTAGATGCCATATGCAGACAAAACCACAAAATTCCATGAACCTAGCTTCATATTTGCTAATGTTCATTTGTCCTTGCCTCAACCTCTCAAATTGAGAGATTTTCTCATCTAGATACATCTTGGGAAAGTATCTATAGACGAATTCATGCCAGAATTCATCCCATCTGATCACAACACCAGGTCTTTTTCCTTCCTCAATGGTCCACCAGTGGCCAGCACTCCTTTTTAGGAGATATACAACATGCCTCACCCTCTCATCATCAGGAATCATGAGGATTCTGAAGGCTTTCTCCAGTTCAGTCAACCATAGGTCAGCATCTGGTGGGTCAGCTGTACCAGCATACTCTATGGCTCCTACCCTCCTACGTCATTCAAAAGTCTTGCCGGCTCCATGTCTTTCATCATGGGTTGGTGCCCTAGGTGCAGGTAATGGCATCCTATCCGTCATATGGGTCATAGCTTCCATAAATTGTCCAAACATATTTTGGAAAGCTAGATTCCCCATATCAGCTTGGTTGAACTGGGGTTGATCAAGTACAGGCTCCTCCCTATCTTGATCTCTTACACCTCCTCCTGGTGCAGCAACGCTGCTCTTAGCAGCATGTTAATCGCGTGATCCAGACATCTTTAGTTCTTCTTCTCCTCCTATATGAGCAGAAGACACTATCAGACAGACCAGAAGACACTAGAACAGACTCAACAACCTTAATCCTATGTCTCTGTAGACTCAGCGAACCTAGAGCTCTGATACCACTTTTACTTGTGGCGAATGACTCACATAAATAAGATTAACTAATGCGGAAGCGATTACTAACAACGGATTACTGAAAATCACTAAAAATTAAAACCATTTATCAAGAGATCCATTCATAGTAAAACTCTTTCATTCAGAACCAAAGTAAATCATTACATCCTGGTTCATATATACATATCATGTATCATTGCTTCTCGAGGCATACAAGCATTCACTACTCTATCTCAACTGTACACAGGTAGTATAAGAACCTCAAGGCTTGAAGCCCAAAATCTCAGATCGAATTATTAAAAGCACTAACTCCTAGGACTCGAGAGTACAGAGATGACTCATAGGACTAACTATACAAAACCAGACTGCCAATATCTCCACCTAATGGATCACTGCTGTCCTTGTAGTTGCTGCTACTCTTCCCCTAAAGTAGGGTTTCTGCCTTTTTGTCAGTGTCTACCTAAAAATGTTGGATCCCACGGGGGTGAGACAATTATAAAAATTTCCCCAATGGGAGATATAACTCTCTGCCAAAAACATTATTATTGTAGTTTAATAAAAATAAACTGAGCAGTGTAATCATAAGCTTAACATCAGATAATTTAAAATCTATGCAGATTAGATCAACATTCTCACTTAAGCTTATCAGTTGTAACTTGATAAACAACATGTCTAATATTCAATAAAGAATTGAAAAACATTTATAACACTTATCCATCTAGAATATACTAAGTCAGATAACATCAACCAGTGATTCTCGTATTTCAATCTTATGCAAATACGCTACACAGCTGATTACATTTTTCAAACATACTTAAGCTCTGAGGAGATGAGGTATACCCCTCATACTCCAACCGACCATTGCTAAATCAAAATCAGTACCATAAATAGGTCAATGGAAGAGCCAGATTCCCATGACATCCCACATCGCGGTCAGTACGGGACCACAAGCAGGACTATGTCAACTTCTCAATATAGCTTTCCAGGGTATACTAGCAACTTTGCTATAGAGTTATAGTGTCAACTTCACTCTCATCGGCAATCGAGAGAATTAATGTTTATCTCCATCAACCCGACATTAAATATCATTGGGAGATTAATGATACATCCATCCCAACCATCGGGAGATTTGTGATACATCCATCCCGACACATGAAGGATTGAGAGGTTTAATGTTTACCTTCCATCAATCTCTTCACCAGGACGTAAGGATATTTTTTCCCATTTACCCCAGCATATTCAGAATATGCGAACTCTAGGAAATTCCATAGGAAAACCTGTTTCACCATCACCAACTACTGACGATGACGGATCTATGGTCAGAGCACTACATGAATAGATTTCACTTGATTAATTAAGTACATTTTCATATTCTTTTAGCATCATCCAAGTTCTTGAACATAACTTATTATGACAATGCTATAAAGAGACATGTACTATTTTCATCAATTACTTATCAGTCTTTAAAAGACATTGGGAACTCAATCCCTCATTTCATTATTGGGAATTCTCATCCCTTCACAATCTCATTACCATAATCATATGGTTCTGGGTATTCAAACCCTTAGCTCATCATTGAGCATTGTTACCACTTTTCCAAGTAACTATCACCTTCAGGTCATCTGACCAAGGTAAACATGATACTTGCTATTACAAGCATCACTCATGGTACTTGAGGCCCATTAACTCTCTTGTTACCTCTTACCAGGTAGCAAGGTATATTATGGCACACAAGGCCCAATCACAATAGTGAATTAAACATCATAGCTCATACCTGGCTATGATCATCATTTCAAAATACCTGCATGGTTAGCACAGATGATAACAATGATATCAATTGCATATCAGTGCCATGTAAAACAAATATGGATTCACTATACAAGGGTAACACCACTATTCCCTTACTAGGGTTAGGGTTTCCCATTTCATGTCTTTTGAGGATATTCATCCCATTACCCACATCAAGGTTATGGTTTATCACCATATTGCCCAAGATTAGGGTTTCATAAAGCATTACATAGTATCACCCTGGATTTGAGCTCCACATCACATCAAACATCAGGGTTTCTCATAAAATCACCCTAAGTTAGGGTTTCACATAAAGTTCACCCCAGAATAGGGTCTACATTCAATAACCCACAATTAGGGTTTACTATTCATCCCAATTAGGGTTTTCTATTCAAGTACCCATAATCAGGGTTTACTATTCTTCCCAATTTAGGATTTTGCATCACATTACCCTAAATTACGTTTACACATATCATCACCCTGGATTTGGGTTACATCCTTACCCTGGATTAGGGTTTCACTTAGAATTGCCCTGAATTAGGGTTAGGGTTCAATAACCTCGTCAATTAGGGTTTATGCTCATGATTTGGGTTTCATGATCTCTTTGCTAAGGATCATACCCTTAATCACCACATGAATCATACTCATGTATGAATTCCATTCTATCATCCTCTCAACTTGATTAGGTTATATCAACCCTTCAATCAAGTACATACAGCTATGATTGACATAGTGTACTAAGTTATTCTTCTTATAAGCAATTAGGGTTTATCCCTTTAATGGTACTAATCATTTAGGTACTTTTAGGATTTCAATCTTTGTACCTTCATTGATTACCATCACTATCAATCATTGGATCATTGGAACAATCATCACCTTCAATTTCCAAATGATTGAATCACAATTGACCTTTATTCGGTTTTAAGGTTTCATCACCAAACGGTTTTGAAAACCATTTGGTCTCCAAACAGTTTTGAAATCGTCTGACCCCAAACGGTTTCAAGACCATTTGGACTCAAACGGTCTCAAGACCGTTTGGGCCAAATCAATCTCAAAACCGCAAGGGTTCATTAGGTACATTCATCAATTGGTTGAACATGTTTAGCTACATTGAAACCTTCAATCAATTAAGTTATTGAAGTTCAACAATTATTGGCTCTTGGATCTCCAACCCTCAAATCTCAACCATTGGGTCACCAAAATGTTTTGAAAACCGTTTGATCCCAAACAGTTCCAAGACCGTTTGGGCTCAAACGGTCTGAAGACCGTTTGACCCAAAAAGTCTTGAAATCGAATGGATCACTTTATGGAACCTCCAACAAATCAATTAGGGTTGTAATTGGTGGATTGTCCATACATTTAATCAATGAATTGGATCCATTGGATCATCATCCAACATGTACTAGGGTTCATACCTCAAATGGTCAACCCATCCAAACGGTCAACACTATCATGCGGTTTGGGACTCAAATCACCAAACGGTTTGCAAACCGTTTGGTCTCCAAACAGTTTTGAAGCCGTTTGGACCAAAGGTCCAAAACCGTCTCAAAATTGTTGGAAAGTGTGCCTAAGATGATGTCATCATCATAAAGAATTAGTTCATCAAAAACTATTGCCATTATCATGGTGATTCCATCAATCAATCAAAGGAATTGCAAAAAGATCAATTGAACATAAAGGGTTGAGAAATTGAATTCAATAATAATGAATAAGGGTTCAAGTTATATAACCCACCTTCAATTGAGATTCAAAGCTTTGAGCTTCACGTCAAAAATGGTGGAATAAGATTTTGCAACTCCCCCAAGGCTCGTCCTCAAGTTTTGGAGTGAAAAGATTGGCTAGAGTTGAAGATGGAGTGAAGAAAAGAAGAAATTATGCATTGATTTATGATTTCCACCATGAAATCAAGATGAAAGAAGTTCAAGAAGCTTACCAACAGGTTGGGGGTCGTCCTAATGGTACTTCAAACCTTCCTTGGTCGTTTTTCAAGCAAAGGGTGGAAGTGAATTCGAAATTATCCTTTCATTCTATGGATAAATGAGCTTATATGTGAATTTTATTGAAAATTTAATTAAGAGAGAGAAATTAGGAATTATCTCCTCAATTCCCTTGCCACTTGCCCCCTTATCTTCCTTATATACGAGGCTATCCTCCTTGCCTCTTATTCCTCTCAATTATCCACAATTTAAAGAAAAGAAAATTAAGCACCTTAATCCATTTAATAGTAATATCCATAAGTGAGTGGATCTGTCTTTTTCTTATAATAATGTGAGTGGGTTTTTCACCTCCTTGAGATATTTCGTGGCCCTTGCAAAGCACAAGGACGTCCACACATATCTGAATTCAACCATTTCAATTTTGGTTGAAGGTCCTTCAATTATTTTATTTATTTTTGCATTAATTTGAACTAAGGTTTCCATTATGCTTAAATCTTGATTATTTTTATATCAAGATTCTCTCTCCTTCAAAGAGATACAAATGAGATGCCCCTCTCATTTTCTTTGCTCAAAATGATCCCAAGAAATATTAGGGACCATTTTGAAGTGGTAATTTGCATATTGAACCCTAAGTTTTTGGTAAATTGCACATTACACCAAAACTAGGTTTTAATGCACAAACATTACTTTATCAGCTCTTTCTTGGTATTCAGGCTATCACAAGCCATACCTCTACATCATCTTCACTCTCATGATGATTCAACACATGAGGAACATATTATCATGCACAATTTTCAAATAAACCCCTCAACTTGGGTAATTTGCACTTTAGTCCAAAACAAGCAAAACATTGATTTCAACAATATTCAAAAAGGATTAAAATTGCAATATAAGTTCCTCTTGAGCCTTAATTACTTTTCAAAAGATAAGAGCAAGCATATAATCAGTTTTATTAAACAAAACACCTAGGGTTAGAACATAACCCAGGTCAGGGATGTTACAGAATCAATGGGAGTAAAGTAGAACTCAAAAAGTTTAAGATCAACAATAAAACATTGAACCTAAGGTGGTGTGATGGGAACTACGAAATTCACAATTTTTTTGTGGAATCTCAAGTTCCTTATGTAACACAAGACTCCTAGTTCTAGTATAACATGCCATAAGCTTAAGGGATTATGATATCATATAACATGGAAAGGCGGTTAGTTGATCATAAGTTGATGAGCCAACAACCTATCTAGAAGCTATTGAAGGACGAAAGTCTAAGAAATGGATTGAGGCCATTATATCCAAAATAGAATCTGTGAACACCAACAAGGTAAGACCTTGGTAGTAACACATAAAGGGGTAAAACCCATAGGGTGCAATTGGGTTTTAAGAGGAAGATCGACATGGATAAAAGGACAAATTTCTTGGAAAGGTTTTCCAAATAATTTAAAAGTGTTGAACATGATGATATCCCTACACCAATTGTCATGCTTGCCATTGCAGATTATCAAGACTATGAGATTTGGCATATTGAGATTAAAAACCACATTGCTTAATAGGAAAATCTGAGAGGATGTGTACATGACACAACGTGAAGGTTTGATAACTCCAACAATGCATATAAAGTTTATAAGCTACAAAGATTAAACTAGAGGTTGAAACAAGAATCTCAGAGATGTGACACGCTTTTTACGTGCGTAGAAATGCAAGTGTACGCGTCAATGTAATATAGGCCTTTGTGAGGCCCGAGTCGAACTCAGGGACACGTGAATTATCGGAGACTACTACTAACTACTCACAATCAGCTAGACCGATTAAAGAGTTTGGAGTTGTTGTAAAATTAAAAGAAAAGAAAATAACACAAAACAAAACAATCGATTAAATGTTTAGTTTAATCAATTCAAGATGAGATCTTTAGGATTGCGGTTTCACCGTGGGTTTTCATTGTATAAAATTCTATTCAGTCATTCACATTTATCTCTCTATCCGGGTAGTGGCCTGAAATTAGAATTGTCCACTGTCGTGGTACAATTCACTACCTATGTCTAGGTCAGTTCCACCGTCGTAGTAACCTATACCCTAAACTAGGTGCATTAGAAACGATCTCTCGGTATCCACCATTAACCTTACACCACCTTGTTCAAGGGATATGTCAATTAATGTAAATTTCATCTCTTTTCAACCATTAATTCTTCTTTCAAAGCAATTAAGGGTATTAGATTATTATTATGGTGATCAAGCATAACAATATAATTGAGAAAACGAAATCATACCACGGATTAATAGATAAATGATGAATTACTACGATAAAATTGTCATACAATGAATCCCCGGGCTACTCCCGGTCCTAAAGACAAAGGGAATTAGCCCCGCATGGTCATCTCAGTGAAAGACATAGGAGTAGAGAAGAAAAACGTGGGAAACATGGAGCAAACTCGTGTAACCCCTGATACAAAGGTGTTCCTAGAGATCCTCCTCGAGAAACGTGCGTTTTGCAGTCTTCCGGCAGCAAAATCGCCCATCGGAGGTGCCCAGATCGCTCTGTTGACGGCCTTCGTCTCTAGTCTCCTCTCTCTCTCTCTCTCCTTCTTGGATGTTATGCAACACAATATGAGATCCCCCTTCGGGCCGTCCGTGCTCTTCTTAGGTCATAGGACCACTTTACGGCTCCGAAAAAGCTCAACCGTCGGATTAAAACGCTCCATTTTAGTGCTGAAAATCGCCAGATCCCGACGCTGTCGATAGTATCGACCCCAAGGTCGATGGTATCGACCATGGCACATGTTATTCCTTCCAAGATCGCGTTTTGGGGTTGCTTTTTGATGAAATGTCGATACTATCGACCTGGGGGTCGATAGTATCGACTCCGGACAATGCAAAAGTGCCTGAAAAAGTGCCGAAACATGTGTATAAGTCTGGGGATTTTATAAAATCATATAAATATGATAAAAGAAGTATAATTTGATGCAAAAAGAGTTTAAGGGCCAACTATAGTGAATTATGCAAATATAATCAAGAAAATGACAAATACATGCATAAAACAGATATAAAATAAGCCTATAAAAGTGACTCAAAGCCCATGCATCAAACTCCCCTAAGCTTAAACGTTGCTCGTCCTCGAGCAACAAAACTTTGGATTTGGTTGAGATAAGTCAGCAATAGGACATAAATACATGAAATGAATCTACATCATCCCCACTTTCTTTCCACAAACCGGCCCTCATTGACCATTGAACACTAACTGCCATCCAGGCGACCATAGACCTATGTAAAAGATGTCCGTCCCCCAATCAATGAAACACTATCAATTAAAGTAGTTAATATGATATACTCATTTGGTCCATACTTGATGCATCTTGTGATCTCCTATCTACGTTGCTCATTTCCTAACTACCATCTAAATGGAAGCAGATCTCCTGATATTAATGAATGAGGAGAATATCATGGGTGGCCTACCGATTAGAGAAACGGGTGGATGGGATAGGTGGTTGTGGAAGATATGGAAGCACATAATAGTCAATCATGCAATACAAAAATTAATGACCTATCATGATGCAAAATGCAAGTGAAAATGTCCTAATGCTATATTTTTGGTGGAATGATGCATGCACTATCATTCCGTCTCAAGGTGAGATGGAATATCTAAGAAAACTACACCATGTGCTTATTCTTCTTAATATGTAAGTGAGAACATGTTCCTTTCCCCCTCTCATTCCTACTTACTTCTCAATTCTTTTTTTTCTTCTCTTTTTTTTCAATTTTTTTTCAAGCCCTTATTTTCATAGATGACAATGAATTATATGTCGGGCTCACTTCTTGTTACATACTTGTGCATCTGAAGCATTCTATTTGGAGGGTATGGAACAAGTTCATCACCTTTAATGTTTTCAGAGTAACATAAGTTACATGATGTATAATATGCTCAAAAGATGTAAATGCAACTACATAATGACAGTTATGCAACTACTATGACATGCACCTAAGGATAATGTGCATGTATAACTACTCTATCTTTTTTTTTTCATTCTCATGCAAAAAATGTGAAAATAGTTGTAATGCAAGACCTATCTACATGGTATGCAATCAAAGAGTGAAAGACAGTAATGCACTCCCATTTATTATGGTGGAGTGTGAATGAAATTGCGGTGGATCAGATCACAAGACTAATTGACAGAACCTTCCGAAAATATCATATGTCCCTCTCTAAAGACCTGTGTATAGGGTAACTGAAGGATTTCTCTCTTAAACTTTAGTCTAAGGTCACGTTAGCATTTTGTCAGTTTGGGCTCAAACATCATTGTCAATCACTTTTCCTTAGACAATAAAGATGGTCATTCATGTCCCCGTGTCTTGAAGCTGACTCACCCAAGCACTTCCTCAGTTATGCCACTCAATTACTCACAAGAATAAGCTCAAAAAGCTTTCAATATGCTCATATTTTCATGTGCCCACAACCCAAGAGTAAAACTCCCAATTGAAACCATGCATTTATTACTCCACAAATTACACTAGATAGATGTGGATCCTACAAAAGCGGTAAAACTAGAAATAAAAACAACTAATATTTCAAAAATAAAAGCAACATGAATAAGTAAGTAAAAACTAAGATAGAGGGCTATTTCAATACCCCCCTAAGCTTGAATATGACTATGGCCTCATAGTCAACATTCTCACTAAAGAGGTGGAACAGCGGTACCATTCGCTTTGAAGTGTGGTGAAGAAGGATGGTTAGATGCTCAAGTGGACCAAGTGATGCTTGCTATATTCCTCCTTTTTGTGGCCCATTTTTGTGTCTTAGTGGTTCTAAGACATGACTTGCTTCATCCATCTTTCCTCTACAAAAAACGGTTCGAAAAAATCTCATTTCGATACCCTTTACGACCTGTTTTATGTAGCTGTCCTGCAGGTGTCGATACCATCGACCAAGGTCGATGGTATCGACCCAGACTCAGCGATTTTGTTGAATCGACGCATCTAAAAGCCTGGGAACTCAAAAGTGTCAATACTATCGACCCTAGGGTCGATGGTATCGACTTTACTGGCACCAATTTTTCTGTAAATCTTCAGGAATCTCGATACTATCGACCCTAGGGTCGATGGTATCGACTTTTCTTCAGCGTTTATTGATCCAAACTCGATACTATTGGCATGGGTGTCGATAGTATCGACCTTAACATTCTGCACACTTCAAAACATGAGTTAAGGTACCCTTTTTACAAAAATTATCAAAACCTAAGCAAAAACTAAGTACATAAACATAAAAGAACATAATCAAACATAAAAATGAACCTAAAGTTGGGTTGCCTCCCAACACGCACCCTTGTTTAATGTCCTAGGCTTGACATAAAGATACCTTTAACCTGGGTTGTCAAGAGATGTCTCCAATGATTCATGTGGCAATTTGAATTGAACTCGGTCTTGTCCAATCCCTAAGGTCAATGTACCTCTCCCAATGGCAGCGATTACATCAGCCGTAGCTTGGAACGGCCTTCCCAATAGCATCTCACAAATTTGGAGCTGTGGCATGTCCATGACGACAAAATCTATCGGGAAGATGAACCTGTCTACCTTGACGATTACATCCTCACACACTCCATATGGCCTTACAATGGACCCATCCGCCAACTCAATCGTTGTTGCCGATTTCTTTATCTCCTTCAACCCAAGCTTTTGAAATGTGGACAGAGGCATAAGATTAATGCTGGCACCTGAATCACACTGTGCTTGTGGAAAATGTTGGCCTCCTATGGAACATGGGATGTAAAAGCCTCCTGGGTCTTTCCTCTTCAGTGGTAACTCCCGTGGATAATTGAGCTCACCATCTCATTTACCCGGCACACGTCCGTGTCGTTAATCCGCCTCTTGTTGTTGATGATTTCTTTGATAAACCTCCCATAGGAGGGAATCTTCTCTATCATTTCCACTAACAGAATATTGACATGGAGTTTTCTGAACATCTCCAAGAACTTCCTGTAGTGACGGTGCTCTCTCTTCGGCCTTGGGCTATCCGGAATAGATACAAATGCCTCCTGTAGACGCTTATGAGGTGGAATGTAGGGGCTTTTCGGGGCAAGCTCCCCTAAGCTTGTTTCAATGACACTCTCCGGCATGGACTTTGGTAGATCATTTTCAACCGGTGCCACCTGTAGTGGCTCCTCTCCCTCAGTGGGTGTAGCTTCACCTAGATGCATGGTCTTCACCTGCTCTTCTTGCACAGGTGTGGGCGCAACCGAGATGGGCACTTTGCGGGCTTTTCTGAATGAGCAATACCCACCTGGTAGTCCATAATAACTGCGAGGATACGGTATTTTCGGTATAGCCTCCGTATCAAAAATCATTTTACCCTTGTCCTGGACCTCCACCACCGGGGGTTCTGCCTCAGTGACTACAGATATATATTTTACTTGATGATGTGCTTGAGCAACTTCTACATTCCCTGCCTGTCTCTGTTGATTGGCATGCTTTATGGCTGCCACTTCATTAGAAATCTGGGTCACCGTCGTCTCTAGTGCCCTCATTTGTACTCCATGACTTTGCAGTGTTTGTCCAAACTTGGTCAAAATATCACCCTGGGACTGCAGCTGCTTACTAAACATGCTCATCATCTCCTGATTTTTCTGCACCACTTGACTAAGAAACTCAGTGCTTTTATCTTCATCTCTCGGTTGTGGCTTTGCATCCGGATCTTGTAGGAAATTGTTAGGATCCTTCCATGAGAAATTCCTATCCTTCCTCCAAGCATAATCATTATTTCTATAGCCCTGTTGTTGCATGAATTTGACCTGGGCTTCTTCATCGGCTTCTGCATCTTCTTTGGCAAGCAATTTCTTAGCAAGAAGGTCTAATTTATCATTTAACTCTTTGATGGCCTTTGACTCCCCCGCAGCCCGAACATGCTCTATGGCGTCTCTGTCACCCCCGGATTGCTTCTTTGCCATATTCCTCAAAATTTCCCAGCACCTCGTGCCCTTGTTGTTTAAGAAGAACCCTGAACCTGCTGCATCCAGATTACTTCTATCATGCTCATTAAGAGCAAAATAGAAAATGTTGACCTACTTCTCCTTGTCAAGCCCATGATGTGGGCACCTCCTAAGCATGATCTGGAACCGTTCCCAGGTCTCGGAATAAGTTTCCCCTGCCGTCTGGGTGAAATTGTGGATTTTCCTGATCATATCATTGGTCTTCTCGAGCGGGAAGAACCTTTCAAAGAATACCTCCACCATGTGGTTCCATGATTCCACATATTCATCGTCCAGATTGTGCAACCACTCTCGTGCGTTTCCTGCCAGAGAACTCGGGAATAGCTTCAAGTAGAGCGTCTCCTATGGAAATCTGTCGATTTTTATCATGTCACAATTCTCCACAAATTGGCTTATATGCGTGACCGGATCTTCGTTCTTGAGTCGATGGAATGCATTCGACTTGACCAAGTTGATTAACGCAGGATCAATCTTGTAAGTCGGAATGTTGATAGCCTGCTTCTTGATTGGGCCCTTTGAAGCAGATGAAGAAGAAGCCTTGATCTTCTCCCATATCGTCTGTTCCTCTGCCATTTCTTCTTGTTCGGATTCGGAATCGATATCTTCCAGTTGGTTGTTATTGTACTCCTCCTCGTCGTCAGGTCCCGACAGTGGAACCTCGGGTGCTTGTCGCGTGTAGTCACTGCTACGCGTCCGCACCATACACAGTACCTGCAAAATGAAATTTTGAGTTCAGTACCGTGCTAGACGAATACAAAAATTGGAAAGATAGACTATTAATTTTAGAAATGATTTCAAAATAATAAAATAAAAATGTGGCCTAGAGTGGCCGCTCACAGCACTCATAGTGCCGACAATTGTCGTGTCCCCGGCAACGGCGCCAAAAACTTGACACACTTTTTACGTGCGTAGAAACGCAAGTGTACGCGTCAATGTAATATAGGCCTTTGTGAGGCCCGAGTCGAACTCAGGGACACGTGAATTATCAGAGACTACTACTAACTACTCGCAATCAGCTAGACCGATTAAAGAGTTTGGAGTTGTTGTAAAATTAAAAGAAAAGAAAATAACACAAAACAAAACAATCGATTAAATGTTTAGTTTAATCAATTCAAGATGAGATCTTTAGGATTGTGGTTTCACCGCGGGTTTTCATTGTATTAAATTCTATTCAGTCATTCACATTTATCTCTCTATCCAGGTAGTGGCCTGAAATCAGAATTGTCCACTGTCATGGTACAATTCACTACCTATGTCTAGGTCAGTTCCACCGTCGTAGTAACCTATACCCTAAACTAGGTGCATTAGAAACGATCTCTCAGTATCAACCATTAACCTTACACCACCTTGTTCAAGGGATATGTCAATTAATGTAAATTTCGTCTCTTTTCAACCATTAATTCTTCTTTCAAAGCAATTAAGGGTATTAGATTATTATTATGGTGATCAAGCATAACAATATAATTGAGAAAACGAAATCATACCACGGATTAAGAGATAAATGATGAATTACTACGATAAAATTGTCATACAATGAATCCCCGGGCTACTCTCGGTCCTAAAGACAAAGGGGATTAGCCCCGCATGGTCATCTCAATGAAAGACATAGGAGTAGAGAAGAAAAACGTGGGAAACATGGAGCAAACTCATGTAACCCCTGATACAAAGGTGTTCATGGAGATCCTCCTCGAGAAATGTGCGTTTTGCAGTCTTCCGGCAGCAAAATCGCCCGTCAGAGGTGCCCAGATCGCTCTATTGACGGCCTTCGTCTCTCATCTCCTCTCTCTCTCTCCTTCTTGGATGTTTTGCAACACAATATGAGATCCCCCTTCAGCCGTCCGTGCTCTTCTTAGGTCATAGGACCACTTTACGGCTCCGAAAAAGCTCAACCGTCGGATTAAAACGCTCCGTTTTAGTGCTGAAAATCGCCAGATCCCGACGTTGTCGATAGTATCGACCCTAAGGTCGATGGTATCGACCATGGCACAGGTTATTCCTTCCAAGATTGCGTTTTGGGGTTGCTTTTTGATGAAATGTCGATACTATCGACCTGGGGGTCGATAGTATCGACTCCAGACAATGCAAAAGTGCCTGAAAAAGTGCCGAAACATGTGTATAAGTCCGGGGATTATATAAAATCATATAAATATGATAAAAGAAGTATAATTTGATGCAAAAAGAGTTTAAGGGCCAACTATAGTGAATTATCCAAATATAATCAAGAAAATGACAAATACATGCATAAAATAGATATAATATAAGCCTATAAAAGTGACTCAAAACCCATGCATCAAGATGGAATCTTTGATTTGATAAGATAGTCAAAGAGTCTTTCGTCAAAAAAAAGATGAATTCGATGATTACAAAATAGTTAGTGGGAGCATATATATTCCACATATTGATAGGGAGTAACATCTCAATACTATAAGTATTGAAACCTGGCATGGAAATCACCTCCTTTAAGAAGTATTTAGGTGAAGCATCCTATATGATAGGAATTGAGATCTATAGATATGGTTCTAGAAAGCTTCTACACGTAAATATGAGAACATATATTGGTAAAATGCTAAAAGGGTTCAGCATGAAGGATTCAATGAGAGATAATCTATCCATTATACATGGGATTAGTTTCTCAAGGTCCTTATATTCCAACTCTTGTAAAAATGGAAAAACATGAGCAAGATGTCATATGCATTGGCAATGGATCTATCATGTATGCAATATAATGTACTCATCCCATTATCATGTATGTATTAGACATGACAAAATGATATTAATTAAATTGCAATGAAGGTCATTGGGATGCCATCAAGAACATCCATTAGCACTTGAGAAGCATTAAGGATTGGTTTCGTTGAATTAGAAATTAGGAAGAGTTGGGTGTACAGAGTTACACCGATGCAAGCTTCCAAATTAACAATTAATGATTGCAATCTAAAATTTGTGTTTAAAAACAATAACTATATGATGGAAAAGTTCTGAGCGATATACAATTATTTAATTCTATAATAGAAGTCGAGTATCCTGGTGTTACAGACACAATAGAGGATATTGTATGGATCTAGAAGTTCATATAGATGAACTTATGAGATGTTCCAACCATTGATGACACATTAGAAAAACTATGACAACAATGGAGCTACTAGATATGTAAGGAATTTAAGTTAGCATACTATGGAAATTCCATCTCATACAAGATATCATACAACAAAGAGATATGAAACATGAAATACATCAACTAAAGGCAAATGTTTCTAACATGTTAGATTGTCACTTATGCATCAGAAACGTGATGGACATGTTTAAGATCACTAAAAATAAGATTCATGAGTGATTGGCTCTAATTGCAAGTGGGAGTCTATTGATGAGTATTACTAGAGAGTCAATCATATATTGATTTTGATGGCATATCATGTAATCAATTTGATTAATAATAAAGGCAATTGTGACATCCCGCTATCACACAGACAACAAAATGCCACGCAAAAATGTGTGGAACCGTCATAAACATCGTATTACCAAAAACACGGGTTAATTAAAATCGATTGCGGAAAGCAGATAAGAAAGGAACTATTACAACCAGATCCACATCCTACAAAGAAACATGTTATAAAAATATACATCCACTTAATGCATGTCCACCGTTCATAGGATCCAGATGTCTTTTATCCATAAATGATGCATCACCTATTTATATACATAATAGACCTAGCCAGGTCAACAACAGGATAAGAAAGCCATATCAACTATACATCGTGAAACCTCGTCAAAACACATCCAAGGACCCGAGAGTACAGGGATGACCCTATTACTCTACTATAAAACCTCCAAAAGACAGCAACATAACCACCTATTTCCTTCTACTATTCTTCTTGCTGCTCAACTATAACACCGCGATTACCACCACATCTAGCTTGATCACCTAAAAAGGTTTCAAACCAATAGGGTGAGACACACAGTCCCAGCGAGAAACATAACCCCCGCCGAAACTATAAAACCTCAAAGGAGAGCTCGAACAGATAAAACTGGTAACTGATATAAGCAGATCGTATATGAGAAACATACTGAGCAGAGCTAACTTGCTATAACTTCTTACCAAGATATTTAGGAAGCATATGCACAGATAATAATATTGAACATGATTGACAAGACAAGTCTAATAAGAACTTATCATAACATCTGAGGAACATGTAATTAGCTACAAGATATAACTAGGGCAACTATACAAACAAGTCATCAACCAATGTTTCGTGTTTGCCCTAAGCAGATATACTATACGATTGGATTACGATTTATTATGCCCTGAGGAAGTGAGTTGTACCGCTCAAATCCAACCTTCGGTTGCGAAACCCAAAGCCGGTGCCATACAAGGTCAATGGAAGAGCCAGACTCCATGTCCTCACCTCCTTGTGGTCAGTGCACGAGAACCAAAGCAGGACCGTAGTCTCTTGCTTAAGTGGCATCAGCCACATAGGGTCAGGCTACCCTCTTCCTAGCCCACCTTGGTATAGGTATCGGTGCTAGAAAACTGAGCCACAAGCCTGTTCACCATGCTCCATCATCATTGAGCCATGGGCCTGTTCACCATGCTCTATAACATATCCTGAGCCATGGGCCTGTTCACCATGCTCTAACCACACTGAGCCACAGCCCTGAAATCGTGCTCTAAACATGCAGTACTACGTAGGGCGTAGGCGCACCCCGCATATTCAACAATATGTGTTCCAGTTTAACCCTTAGGAGAATCTGTTTCACCATCACCAAACTCCTGACGATGATGGATCTATGTCCAGGGCAAACTACATGAAAAGTTCCTCTGTAATTAATTAATGCATTTTAAATGGATTGCAAGATTCAACCAAGTTATGTAACATGCAACTATAACAAGAATGAATAAACATAAAACACATTATCTTGTGTTACATTGTCACTAAGGCCTTCAGCGCCATCAACATCATCAAGGATCCAACCTCACATGTTACCACTTGGCCTCTTGCCAATCATCTAGATTCATCACAAGGATTAACATCACAGGGATTCAATCCCATCATCAAGGCATACATTGCCATTCCATGGGTAACACCCATCATATATCACTGGGTTCATCATAACCCTTGATGTTCCACATCATTTCATTGTCATGCCATCACCATGGCCTCATCATACAACTAGTACCTACATGGTTAGCATGAGCATAGAGGTACAACTATACTCATACAAGGAACATCTTAAACTAATTGCATATACTAAGAGAGATATAATTACACAATTGGATGAGAATATCTATGCATGACATTATCTTATATGACTTTTCGATTAAGCATTAGGGTTTCCAACCGATCACAAGGTACAACCCTCACTATAGATATATCGGGTAAGGGACAACCCTCACCAAAGGTATAACGGGCAAGGGACAACCCTCACCAAAGGCGCCATAAACCTCACTAAAGGTAAGACACACCTCATCAAAGAGTGTGACGCCCAACCCTGTATCGGTCAACACCCATCTAGGGTTAACAACCATGTCGGGCAACCACTATAACCTTGGTATCGAGCACAACCAGACCCTAAGCACCACCCATCATATAAGTCAACCTTCATATCGGTCAACAGCCATATCGAGCATCACTAAACAGCTAGGTGTAAGAGGGTATCAGGCATGAAGGATAAACCCCATATCGCCCAAAGCAACAAACCCAAATGCCCAAGCTACATATCGCTCAAGGCAACATAGCCACTAGGGCACCATGTCAGGCAGCACAACTAGGGGAGTGTCGTGTAAGGTACAAGCCATATCGCCCAACACAAGATCTGCCTACCATACTCATATCGGTCAAGGGAACAAGCCACTATATCACCCAAGGTAGGATCTACTGGATTACTCAACATCCTTATCGGCCTAGACCCCATGTCGCCCATCTAGGGTTGGGGTATCCCATATCGGTCAAGAGGTCAAAAAAACGTCTTTCTAGCATATCGCCCAAAGCCTAGAAGAAAGATATCAGGAAACTCAAGCATCCAACACACCTCATTACACATCAGAATAGGCAACCTTATAACCATGTCGGCCAAAAGACCACACAACCTATCTGGCAAGGTACTCTATCAGGCAAAGAACCATATTAGTTTGGTCATCTTCATCCTTAAGACTGCCACCAAGAAACCCTAATAGATCAAGATAATTGGCTCACCTCTCAATAACTAAGTGAGAGGGGTTTTGCGCAACCTCCATCACATATCGGGAAGCAGAGTGGGTCATCCCATATCGGTCAACCCTCCAACCTCAACTAGGTCAACACCAACCAAAGTCTCACCTCTCAAGTCCATAGTAAGAGGGGGGGTATTGCTTAAGCACCAGAGTGTAGACTCACCTCTCAACAACTAAGTGAGAGAGGGGTTTTTCCCACACAACTAAAGCTTGAGCTCACTTCTCAAGACCAAGGAAGGAAAGGGGTTTTGCCCCAAGAAGACACCACACACACCATGGAATTAGGAACCCTAGGCTCACCTCTCAACAACTAAGAGAGAGGGGTTTTGCCCAAAGAACCCTAATCCAATGGTTCGTCCAACAAGGTCCAAGAACACATCTAAATGACATAACCATGTCACCACATCCAACAAGATCAAGGGCACATACTAGAGCAAGAACATTACTAACAAGGTATGCATGGCCGATCAAGATAACATGTAAACAAGCAGTATATAAAGAAGGTAGTATAGCTAGGGTTAGGAGTTATGTAACCCGCCTCAAGCACACTCCTCAAGCTCCAAAGCTCCAAGCACCAAGCTTCAAGCTCCAAGGCACCACCATCGGCCAACACTAGGAGAGAAGAGAACTCCATAACCACCATGGCCGAAAAGAAAGAGAGAAGAAGAAGAAGGTGCCAAGGATAGGGAGAGATACTCACCACAAGAGGAGAAGGAGCAAGGCACATCTAGGGTTTCGGCCACCACTAGAGGAAGAAGAAGACTCCACCAAGGAGATCAGTCACCAAGCTCTACCAAGTGTATCTATCACCAAAGCTCCACTAAGGGGAGATATCGGCCACCAAGAAAGAAGGGAAGCACTAAGGAGCTAAAGGGATCCCAAGCTATAAAAGAAGGGGATATATATGCAAGGGGGTTAAGTGCGCATCCACTTGGGGATTGCTCCACATGTGCTCGCCCAAACCACCACTTGTCCAAACTATGCCACCTTTCTAGCACCCCAAACCACTTGCTCATGACTTGCCACCAACTAGCAAAGAAATGACCACTTGTCCAAAGAATGTTGACACAAATGAGGCTAGGTCAAGAGGGTGTGTATCGCCCAACATGGTGCCATGGTGGATACACCACTTGGCCAATACACTCATTCCTGGTACACACTTGGCTGATACACCAAGCAAACAAGGCTCAAGAAAGCCCAAAAACAAGCCAAAGCTTCACAAGCTTAAACGAGGCCCAAAACAACTCAAGCAAGGCGCCCAACTCATCCTCTCAACCCTAAAGGATGCAAGGAGAGAGAAAGACATCTCTCAAGGTGGCAAACTTGCACACAAGCCCTAAAACTTGGGTAAATTGCAAGCTGCACCTCAACCTCCCAACAAAGCACAAACAGAACCCTAATCAAAACTCAGGTGATTAGCAAACATCTAAGCACAAGGTTTAGGAAAAGCAAACATGGTAAGCCCAAAATGGAGGTCAGGGTCCTTACAAGCCATAAACCTCTACAAAAGGATTTCGCCCCCGAAATCCGAAGAGAAAAGTGAGGGATACTTCCTCCTCATCTCTTCCTCGAGCTCCCACATGGCTTCGTCAACGCCACAATGATGCCAAAGAACCTTCAAAAGAACCAGGTCCTTCCTCTTCAGCTTCTTCACTCTTCTGTCAAGGATCAACACCAGACCTTCCTCATAGGTCACATCTTCATCAAGCTCAACCTCAACTGGCTGTATTACTATCTCTGTGCCTGGATGAATTTTCTTCAGCATACTGACATGGAACACTGGATGCAACATGTGAAACTCTGGAGGTAGCTTTAGCTTGTAAGCCACTTTTCCAACTCGTGCTATCACCGGATATGGCCCCATATACCTGGGAGCCAACTTGCCTTTTCGGCCAAACCTCAGCACGCCTTTCCATGGAGAGACCTTGAGATATACCTTGTCTCCCACTTGGAACTCTAGAGGTCATCGATGATTATCTACATACGACTTATTTCTATCATGTGCCACTTTCAACTGTTGTTGTATCACCTTCATCTTCTCTGTCATCTGTTGTACTAACTCAGGACCCAGAAGCTGATACTCACCAGACTCATACCAACATAAAGGAGATCTGCACTTCCTACTGTATAAAGCCTCATAAGGTGCCATGTCGATACTCTATTGGTAACTGTTGTTGTAGGCAAACTCTATCAAACTGAGGTGCACGTCCCAACTGCCTAGGAACTGTAAAACACAAGCTCGGAGAAGATCCTCCAAAGTCTGAATAGTCCTTTCAGACTGTCCATCTGTCTGCGGGTGGAAAGTGGTACTGAACCTCAACTGTGTTCCCAACGCTCTGTGCAACTGTTCCCAAAAACAACACGTGAACTGGGGACCTCTGTCAGAGAGTATCGTTACTGGCACACCGTGCAAACACACTATCTCATCCACATACACTTGAGTAATCTTCTCTGTTTTATATGTTGTCTTCACAGGTATGAAATGAATAGACTTCGCCAATCTATCCACTATCACCCAGATGGAATCGTGATTCCTAGCTGTCCTCGGGAGGCTAACTATGAAATCCATGGTTACATGATCCCATTTCCACTACGGTATTGGCATGGGTTGCAACATACCTATCGGCTTATGATGCTCAACCTTAACCTACTGGCATACCACAAGGAATCCAGTAAACAAGCAAGCACACAAGATGACCTTGAAATATGCATCCAATTTTCCTATCATTGATCAGGCCATCAAGGTCTATTAAACCTAGCTCGCTTCCTAGGGTTTCTAGTCCACTTTTAGGGTTTCTATTGCAATCAACGTTTTAGCCACCATATTTATTACTTCTAATGCTCTTTAGTCCACAAACCCTAATTTCAACATCATAGGCACAATTAAATGTCAAATAAATCTATTATGCCTCTATTCCATTAAAACTACCATTTTAATCCTTTACGATCATTAGGCCCAATTATCATCTTGGATTTCTTTCAAATTCGCAACTTATCTCTATTTATCACTAATTTCACATTTATCCACTAGAAAACCCTATTTATCACATTAAAGGTATTTATCAACAATTAGGAACTTTTATACTCAAAATAGCTTAGAACCATCATATCTCAGCTTTATTCATGAATTTGAACAATTAAAGCCATTAAGAGTCATAATTACTAACATTAGGGTTTCAAGGCCCATTAAAGCTCATTCATGTATATGGAACTCTAAATTAATTCAGTTACGTGTAAGGTTCATCCTTTTAGATCTTGATGTGTCTTTTTATAAACAATAGGTTAATATCAACTTTAATCATGTGTAAAACCCTTCTCAATACATCGATCATCTCAAATTAGGGTTTCTTAATCATTAATGTATTAAAGTTGATAACTTCCACTACTTTTCGAATTACAAGAGGAATTAGCTTCTAAATCTATTTTTAATGGATTCCTCGCATATTTCTGAGCACAATTGATATATTCTACGTACACATCTGAGCTACCATTATTAAGATATGAATTTTGCAAGATAAACTTACTTGGACCAATCACCGAGTGCCACGTCATCTCTTGCATTCAACATAGCCCGATTTGGAAATATAACCAAATTACACTTCTACCCTCACGTAAGTTATTGGCTCTTTAACCCGCTGAGGGGAAAAATGGTCCAACAGCCGCTAGGTCATCTTCAATCTCCCGACGCTCGACCTGACGTCGATTGCAGCCCCATGCGGGGCTGCCCACTCCTTCCCTAGGGCCCAACGACCGCCGCCGATCATTGCCCTAGCTCCGCTGCATCCCACCGCACCTGGGGCGCCACCCAGCTGCGGCTGAGGTGGACAGTATCGAGCACGATGGTCGGCGCTATCTAGTTGGCCGTGTAGGCCTGCTGCAGGTGGTTGTGCGAGGTTGAGTGCTCGGGGAGGATATTCAGTCATCCTCAGGTCGACGGGGAACCACCAGGCCTCCACAATGATGACACCATGGCCCCTCATTGCTCTGGGGTTTATAACTATGCCCTTAGATTAGGTTTTGTATGTAAGGAAGAAGGAGAAGAGAGAGAGATGTGTGGGATCTCCTTGGGCTCAGCCATGGGCTCTACCCTTATATAGGGGAGGGTAACGAAGCCCTAGGATGACTATCCATGAGATAACAAGTCCTTTTCTCAATAGGAAACGAAGTTCCTTCATTGAGAAGAAATCTTCTCTCTCCTAATTGTCTTCTTAATAAACCATATTCATTGGATATTTAGGAATTCAAAAATCTTCTCTCTTATTCTCTTTATGCTTGACTTTTAATCCATTGGCACAAAAGTATACTTTCTTTTAGTAGAAAATACCTCCTTTAAACAATACCACAAAATTCATTAATTAAGTATCACATTATCCTCTTATTTTGTATTATTTGTATTTTCTCTTTCTTTTTCTCCATTGGGGCTCCTTGGACCCCCAAGAAACTCTAATATTTTGAAATTCCTTTTTAAGGATACTTATTATCCTTCTAGATGCATCTACATTCTTCATTTTTCATTATCTTACTTATTTCATTATTAAGATATTCTTTTGCAAGGATTTCTCATTATCTTTCATCTCCTTTTTCATCTTTTCATATTTCTTTTATTAGAAATCATATGTAAACAAATTTTACTCAATTGTGGCCATTAATGCCACTTTCTATATATTTCCAAGTATTTCTCATAAATACTTTTCTTAATATGCATTATCTTATATCTTTTCCTATTATTTGGACTTTTCTTCTTTTCTTCTCTTTTATATCCATTATTGGATTAATATAATAATAGGAACCACGAAATTCCTAATGTAAGGGAGATTTGCAAAGAAATCCCTTCTTTGAAGCAAAGCATACAACCTTTTCAATTAAGTCCAAATTCACAAAATCATTATATTTTAATTATGAAAACACATGCAAAATTGGGGTTGTAACATCCTTCCCCTCTTATAAAAAGTTTGTCCTCAAAATTCCATCAAGCAAACAAACCATTCAAGATAAAACTTTTACATGTCCATCATTGACCCCTATGTGGCTTTACCGTATCCATGGCGCTTCCAAAGAACCTTTTTCATCACATATTCTTTTCTCTGAGTTCTTACACCTTGGCCTCTATAACCTCACAGGTGACTCAGGTCATTTCAGCCTCCCTTGGGGCTCACTAGGTTCATTTCTCAACACATGGCCCGGGTACCTCACCTAGCACTCTAATTTGGACACATGGAACTCATCACACATTACTTTATCTTGAGGGGTAAGGTCAAATATAACCTTCTCCACCAATCCATATCAAATGGACCCATGCAGCCGGGACTCGGCTCTCTTAGCTATAACTTAGAGGGGTCGGAGTTTTCACATCACAGGTTCTCCCTCAGTGAACTTAATGTCAGTCTGCTTTGCATCAGCTCACGACTCATGTCGCCCCTGGGCTCTCTTTCAGCCATTGCACGATCAAAGCAACTTCATCTGCACACATTGTGGCCCTATTCTGACCTTCATGAGGTCCATTCACCAACATCATCTTAATGAAGTGGTGACCAGCACAACCTCCCTTACAGAGCTTCATTACATCCCGATATTGGCTATGGTGGTTATCGTCACATCTTATAGAGGATAAGAAATGTCTCCCTGTATCACCCTGAACAAGCACACATGCTTTCATCAGACCCTCTAGTCTAGATTATACTAACCATTAGTTAGGGGTGATAAACTGTGCTAACCTCATGTTCTTCATGTACCTACTTCCACCGCATGGAAGTGAATCTTTAGGTTAAACTCAAGAACTTTTGAACTCGCATCATGGTGTAGTTGAACCATCTCTCTCTCATATGTAGTTCAACCGGATCCATCCCTTGACAGTATTCTTTCTTTCTCATGTTATCTAGGTAAGGCAATCTACCATAACCCATATTGCATCTTGACTTTCCTTGGTCTAGGGGCGACTTACCACAACATCCATAGTGATCAACTCCCAATCCCCCTCGGGGACTCTTCATCCTCTATATCAACTCAGTGGGCTATTGGTGTTCGTCCTTCACCTCTTAACATGCATGGCGACCAGCCACATGCATCTTTGTACACTTTTCATCTTAGGCATCAAAGTACTGCTACCAATTATTATCTTCGTAGTACCACGGTGTATGGTAATCTTAAAATCATGATCTCCTATATGTCATGATTCCTTAAGATTGATTCCTCGGAAACCCTAAACCACTCTAGTCGGGGTTTCATCACCTTCCTTTCCAGAGAAGTGCATCGAGGTTCTATAACCATCCTTTTATTGCATCAAGGCCTAGGCTAGCTAACCAAACAACCACTAACTTGATCAACATTAATTGTTACATCTGAGTGTTAGCCAAACTTATCTCTTTTTCAAACTTAGGGCTAACCCTACAGCCTCTTCTAGCCTCTAGATAAACTAGGCAACTGCATCTCAACCCGAGCATCCATTACCACCTCACATCCTTATGTGTACGGTAAAGTTGAAGACATACACCTCCATGTATTCCACTTATCATCTCATCTCGGACTTTAGGTCTATCTTGAACAAGAAAACTTAGAGCTCATCTTCTTGGTTATCAAACTCAACCTTGTATAACTTGCAAATTCCACATAGCTCATGATAAAAACATCCTCACAAGATGGCCACCTTAGTTCTCTTAGTATTTGTAAACCATCCCTGCATCGTTCACTCCATAAGGGTATGTTATCATCTCTGTCCTCATACCTAATAGCAACATTCCAACTCACATCATCTTTATCCTTGGTGTATGGCATGAGTACTGTCCTATCTCTCACTCCCATAACAAGAGGAAATAAGCATTTGGCTGCAGTCCAAATACAAAGTTCTTCCCATTCCAAGAGTAGAGATGGTACATCCCACCTTGCCAGTACACCTTCAAATCTAAGTTGAAACGTGCAACATATGTCTCTACGTCACAATCATCTCTATATCAAAGTTACTTATGGAAAACTGATCTCGAACGTACTTGGGTCCACACTCAATCCTTGGTCATCTCCTCTAGGTCTGTAGGGTGCCGACACTTTTGGGGTCATCCCTCTTCCCTTATGCATCCAGAGAGTGCCCTACTCATCTGCCCTTTGGGTCCCATGAGTTCATGAAGGTAATCAATATCCAAACCCATGGCCCTCAGATAATGATAGTTGTTACCTTCTGACCCTATGGTCATGTGCAACTAGGGAACTAGGCAACTCCTACTTCCATCGGTCTTATCCCTACCTGTCCCTAGGATAGACTTAGGATTCTAACATAGTACATGTCCAACTTAAAACCTTTCCCACATCTCCATCATCTCTCTCTACATTCAAGGGCTGACTTTCATCCTTTCATAAGGGTCATGGCGACCTGCCTACCTTGGTCAGGCCCCATACCGGTTACCTCCATGGTAACACATCCACATGCACTTAGAGATGGTTATCTATGGGTCTACATGTTCATTCTCTTACCATGTACTCTTCACTTAGATTCTCAAGATTCTATTAGACCTCTTTAGGTTACCTCAAAACCAACAAAACTGGTATACACCCTACAAAAGGGTCCCTATCCCAGGATGGGAGGAAACTACATCTTGATAACAAAGGTCACAAATGTCCTTATGTCTAGGGTTTACATCCACATGAGCATGCTTGACCCTAGAAAGCTACTAAGGCACAAGAAGACCACCTACTAGACCATGCTAGGTCATACTTGTTCTCATTCCTCAACATTGGATCAAGATCATACCTTCCCATGTCACCAACTTATTAGTGAGGGGTTCATCAAACATACCTTAGACTTAAGGGGTTTCCCTTTCCTCTAAACATGAGGAGTGCCATGCTCAAATCTATAGAAACTCAAATCTCATCATGAGCATCAGGTACACCTCTTCCCCTCTTAGGCCTAGGAACCCTAGGTTCTCTTTTTAGATGTCCCACTTCATGCTCAACCTTTTTAACCACGAATCAAGCATGTACAAGGTATGATATGCACTTCCCATGATCCTTCTACTTGAACAACACTTCAGAGTGGAGTCATCTGCAAGGACAACCAACTAAGAGTAAGGCTTCACAACTTCTACTAAACCTCTTCCTGGTCTAAGGAACTTTTCTTCCCATCTCAGAAGGTAAACACCTATATCATAGGCACATAGGTACCAGTAGTCTCATCCTCCCTCTAGGGTTTGGTTCCTCTAAAGTCAACCAAGATATCATCAGCCTCCAGGGAACATGCATGAGGCAACCGCAACCATCCATTTGGGTCGCATCATCCTCAACTCCCCATTGTTCCTCATATCTCGGAGTCCAGGCTTCCAACCTTCTTGCTTGGGTCCTGCTCTCTCTCTCTCTCTCTGGAGCTAACCCTACAACTATCCTTACTACTAGAGGTCCTCTCTCCATGAAGGTGGATCAAGCTCACAAGCATACCCCTACATGGGTGAATCTTATGTTCAAACTTATGTTGGCTTAAGATTGTCCATAGCCCTTTATGCTTATCTCATAAGCTATCAAAAATACTCTTTTGGATAGGGTTTCAACCTACTGCCCGCACTACTGACGTACTCTGGTTGCATGCTACACCATGCTCATATAAGCTCATAGGGTTTCCATAGGTTCTTCACTAACCTCATCATTGAAGGAGCTATCCTTCACTCTAACATGCACGTCCCTTTCCAGGGTTGGATCTCCAAAGGTACTAGGTCATCCAACCTCTCATGGCTCATATGTGCATCCAAAAGCATGTCCACCCACACACCTGGTCTATCATGACATCTAACTCATCGTGTCATCCCTCTCTAACCACCACTTTGGGTTAGGGTTAGCATCATCCTCAAAGGATGTGCCAGGACTCTACTTATAATGGAGGTCTCTACCTCCAAGACTACCTCTCTCTACTCATCCTCCTAACAAGAAGGTTTAGCCTCAGGTCTCTCTTGAGGGCATGACAACATTTGTCATACGACCTACGCATGCAGCTATTCTTTAGTTTATGCTTAAACTATTAAGCTTATGTCCATGGCATCTTATTTACATGCTTTTCATTAATTTAGTGGAGGATTCCTTAAACCATATCAATCTTTACCCATACGAGAGAGAGAACCCTAATCCTTAAAATCCTTAACAAAATTTGAGTTGAGAAGGGATGAACAAGATGAGAGAGTCCTAAAGGCATCTTATTTCGAGTCAAATCCTGAGACATTGGCCAGACAGTCACATAAATCTGGGAGTCCTCATATTCCAACTAGTAGTGCGGAGGAAAATCTTGCCATCCCCGGGACATGATCCTTTTCTAGATACCTTTATCTTTTGGAAAATCCTCTAATAACTCCCTTGGGTTCTACAGAGTTTGTAAAATTTAATAATTATTAAAGATTAAATGAGGAACCGATGCTCTGATACCAAATGTAATGACCCCGCCTTCCGGCAACCCCCAATTAAGGGAGACTAAGAGGTCAGAGTCGTTATCCCAATTTCCGGATCAAAGGTTTGACAAATAATCAATAATAATTATCAAATTCTACCAGACTATACTGAAAAGTTGTACTAAAATAAAATTTTGCATATCTTTTTCAAAAACTTGGATATCTAACTTCTATCCACACCGGGACTCTATTCTAACTAATCCTCCTTGCACTTTATTTCTTAATTTCACAATATGCCACTTTATTTTTTGTCTTTTTCAATTTGTACCTAAAATGCCGACAAACAAAACCTTGATCAGCATAAATGAATATGTCGGTATGTGGGGGAAACAAAAATTATGCAACTAGGGTAACAACGTAATCAAGCAATTATCATTTAACAACCAAGATTACGTCTTAAGCAATAATACTCAATCCTTACCTATCCCCTATCTCTGTGTTGTCCTTGCAGTGGACTTGGATACCACCTCTCTCATATGGTAGATCCTTACCCCCATGGCTCTACCTCACAGGTAGCCAATACTTAGGGTTGCGGAGTCACATGGCCCTACCCAAAGGCAGCCCAATCCCTGACTCATGGTGACTTGATGGACCTACCCCATTGGTAGCCATGTACTAAGTCACCCAATGACCTGATGGACCTACCCCATAGGTAGCCATGTACTAGGTCAATCTATCAAGCTACAAAGGGGACTAGGATCTAAGCTAGTATTAGGTGATAGTCATATCCACATTATAGTTTGCATGAATTAAATTCATCCAATAGTTTAATTCAAGTCACCGATGAAAACTTCAGAAATCCTCGGAAAACTAATTTGGGATATTCATAAGTGTAACCACATACCTGTCAGGCTGACTTGAGTGCAGAAATAATCCAACTAAGCAAGAAATCTAGTAAACAAGCAAGCACACAAGATGACCCTAAAATATGCATCCAATTTTCCTATCATTGATCAGGCCATCAAGGTCTATTAAACCTAGCTCGCTTCCTAGGGTTTCTAGTCCACTTTTAGGGTTTCTATTGCAATTAGGTTTTTAGCCACCATATTTATTACTTCTAATGCTCGTTAGTCCACAATCCCTAATTTCAACATCATAGGCACAATTAAATGTCAAATAATTCTATTATGCCTCTATTACATTAAAACTACCATTTTTATCCTTTACGATCATTAGGCCCAATTATCATATTTGATTTCTTTCAAATTAGCAACTTATCTCTATTTATCACTAATTTCACATTTATCCACTATAAAACCCTATTTGTCATATTAAAGGTATTTATCTACAATTAGGAACTTTTATACTCGAAATAGCTTAGAACCATCATATCTCAGCTTTATTTATGAATTTGAACAATTAAAGCCATTAAGAGTCATAATTACTAACATTAGGGTTTCAAGTCCCATTAAAGCTCATTCATGTATATGGAACTCTAAATTAATCCAGTTACGTGTAAAGTTCATCCTTTTACATCTTTATGTGTCTTTCTATAAACAACATGTTAATATCAACTTTAATCATCCATAAAACCCTTCTCAATACATTGATCATCTCAAATTAGGGATTCTTAATCATTAATGCATTAAAGTTGATAACTTCCACTACTTTTCAATTTGCAAGAGGAATTATCTTCTAAATCTATTTTTAATAGATTCCTCACATTTTTTGAGCAAAATTGATATATTATACGTACCAATCCAAGCTACTATTATTTATATATGAATTTTGTAAGATAAACTTACTTGGACCAATCACCGAGCACCACGTCATCTCTTACATGCAACGTAGCCTGGTTTGGAAATATAACCAAATTACACTTCTTCCCTCGCATAAGTTATTGGCTCTTTAACCCATGGAGGGGCAAAACAGTCCAACAGCTGCTAGGTCGTCTTCAAGCTCCTGATGCCCGACCTGACACCGATTACAGCCCCACGCGGGGCTGCCCACTCCTTCCCCAGGGCCGGAAGACTACCACCGATCATTGCCCTAGCTCTGCCGCATCCCGCCACACCTGGGGCACCACCCAGCTGCGGCTGAGGTGGCCGGTATTGAGCACGATGGCCGACGCTATCTGACTGGCCATGCAGTCCTGTTGTAGATGGTTGTGCAAGGTCGAGTGCTCCGGGAAGATAGCCAGTCATCCTCAGGTCGATGGGGAACCACTAGGCCTCCACCATGATGACACCATGGCCCCTCATTTCTCCGGGGTTTAGAACTATGACCTTAGATTAGATTTTGTACGTAAGGAAGAAGGAGAAGAGAGAGAGATGTGTAGGATCTCCTTGGGCTCGACAATGGGATCTACCCTTATATAGGGGAGGGTAACGAAGCCCTAGGATGACTATCCATGAGATAAAAAGTCCTTTTCTCAATAGGAAACCAAGTTCCTTCATTGAGAAGAAATCTTCTCTCTCCTAATTATCTTCTTAATAAACCATATTCATTGGATATTTAGGAATTCGAAAATCTTCTCTCTTATTCTCTTTATGCTTGACTTTTAATCCATTGGAACGAAATTATACTTTCTTTTAGTAGAAAATACCTCTTTTAAACAATACCACAAAATTCATTAATTATGTATCACATTATCCTCTTATTTTGTATTGTTTGTATTTTGTCTTTATTTTTCTCAATTGGGGCTCCTTGGACCCCAAGAAACTCTAATATTTTGAAATTCCTTTTTAAGGATACTTATTATCCTTCTCAATGCATCTACATTCTTCATTTTTCAGTATCTTACTTATTTCTTTATTAAGATATTCTTTTGCAAGGATGTCTCATTATCTTTCAACTCCTTTTTCCTCTTTTCATATTTCTTTTATTAGAAATCATATGTAAACGAATTTTACTCAATTGTGGCCATTAATGCCACTTTCTAGATATTTCCAAGTATTTCTCATAAATACTTTGCTTAATATGCATTATCTTATATCTTTTCCTATTATCTAGACTTTTCTTCTATTCTTATCTCTTATATCCATTATTGGATTAATATAATAATAGGAACCACGAAATTCCTGATGTAAGGGAGATTTTCAAAGAAATCCCTTCTTTGAAGCAAATCGTACAACCTTTTCAATTAAGTCCAAATTCACAAAATCATTATATTTCAATTATGAAAACACATGCAAAATTGGGGTTGTAACAATCACGCTAATCGCTGCCAAACTCTGATCTAATCAACTAGATTGTAGCATCTGCCTACTGTGCTTCTTTGATCTACTGCCTCAACATAGGCTTCACTTGCATCTGTGCCAACAGTCCTGCCAACAAAGATATACGTCCAACTGTACATTCATCCGCCGCAAGGAGACGAAAATATCCCGCCTATGGCATATCAAAGAACTCAATTGTGCCTTCTTTGTAGGAAGAGAAGAAGACTTCCTGCTAAGCGCATCAGCTACCACATTTTCCTTACCAGGATGATACTCAATGGTGCAATCATAATCACTGATCAGCTCCATCCAGCGACATTGTCGCATGTTCAGCTCACTCTGTGAGAAGATATACTTCAGGTTCTTATGATCCGTAAAGATCTGACACACTTCCCCATAAAGATAGTGTCTCAAAATCTTTAATGCATGGACCACCACTGCCAACTCCAAATCATGTGTCAGATAACTCTCCTCATGTTTCTTAAGCTGTCGTGAAGCAAAAGAAACCATATGATTTTCTTGCATCAGCACAACCTAAGCCTTTCTTGGAAGCATCACAGAAAACAACATAGCCTTTCCTAGGCTCTGGAAACACCAACACTGGAGCACTAGTCAGCTTCTCCTTCAAGTTCTGAAAAGCTTGCTGACAACGATCATCCCAAACAAAAGGTACATCCTTCCTGGTCAACTTCGTCAACGACAACGTGATTACACTGAAGTCCTTTATAAACCTCCGGTAGTATCCTGCTAAACCCAGAAAACTACGAACTTCAGTCAGCGTCTTTGGTTGCTCCCACTCTGCAACTAACTCCACCTTCTTGGGGTCCACTCTAACTCATTATGCCGATATCAAATGTCCCAAGAAAGTCACTTCCTTCAGTCAAAACTCACACTTGTTGAACTTGGCATACAACTGGTGTTGGCGAAGGAGAGTCAACCTTGTCGAAGATGTTGTTCATGTTGTTGGCTGTCTCGACTATAGATCAAGATGTCATCTATGAAAACCACAACAAACTGATCTAAAAATGGACGGAACACCCTATTCATCAGATCCATGAAAGCAGCAGGTGCATTGGTTAGCCCGAACGGCATAAATAGAAACTCAAAGTGACCATACCTCATCCTAAAAGTTGACTTTGGTACGTCATCCTACTTGATTCTGAGCTGATGATATCCATACCGCAAATCGATCTACGAGAATACTATATCACCATGCAACTGATCAAATAGGTCGTCTATCCTCAGCAAAGGATACTTGTTTTTTGTCATAACTTTGTTCAACTGTCGATAATCTATGCACAGACGCATCGATATGTCCTTCTTCTTCACGAACAGAACTGAAGCACCCCACAACGATGTGCTCAATCTGATGAAACCTTTATCCTGCAACTCCTGTAACTGCTTCTTCAGCTCTACCATCTTGGTTGGAGCCATCATGTACGGTGTCTGAGCAACTGGTTGTGTCCCTAGCACTAGATTGATCTCAAAGTCAATCTCTCGAGGTAGGGGAACACCAAGAAACTCATCGGGAAACACATCTACGAATTCTATGACAACAGGCACATCCTCAAGGCTAGAACCTTCTGCCTTGGTATCCACAACATGAGCCAAGAACGCTCTACAACCTTGTCGCAACAACTTTTTTTCCGCCATAGATGATACCAAACATGTCAAAAGAATCTTCCTATCTCCCTGGAAGATCCACTTCTCACCATCATCAGCAAACACCGCTTGCTTGGAACCACAGTCCAATACAACCTTATACCTCTCTAGGGTATCCATCCCAAGGATTACATCAAATCCATGCATATCAAGTGGTAGGAGATCCACTTATATGTTGTGTCCCAAAAAGGATAGAACACAAGATGGACACACCTCTCGAAGCATCGAGGAACCATCAAGAGGGGTTTCTAACAACAAGCTATCTTTCTTACAACTAACAGGTAAAAGACAACTATCAAGCATACTAAGAGCGATAAAAGAGTGTGTAGCACCTGAGTCAACTAGAACAGATACAAAGCAAGAAGAAGCACAAGAACTTGATCTATATCTTCTTGAAGAGAGAGTTGAACATGAGGCAGAGACAATGGATGTAGATGATCAAAGACTATGACTACACAATAGACTATAATATGGTAAGGAAAATGTGGTGGAAGATGTGATGTGTAGGAAGTCTTCATCATCATTGTCTACAAGCAAGCCACAATTACATGCTTTGATATGTCACAAGCAGGACATGTTGGTGTCGCTTCACCAGATGAATGTACAGTTGGAGGTCTCTCTATTGGCAGGATTGTTGGAATAGTTGCAATTGAATCCTACCTTGATGCAACAGATTAGAGATACATAGTGGGATGATAGCATGATACAGAATATTAGGGTAGAGTTTGGCAGAAAGAAGTATGTTGGTTTCCATGAGATAGAGGATGGGATAGTTTGTTTTTACAATAAGTAGTAGCACCAGATGTTGATGGCTTGAGGAAAATGGTTCTTGAGGAATCTCATTCCTTTATGTACATGATGCATCATGGTATTACCAAGATGTACCATAATCTGAAGGATATGTATTGGCCTTTTGGTCTGAAGCATGATGTGGCAGAGTTTGTTGCTAGATGTCCAGTTTGTCAATAGGTCAAAGCTGAGCATCAGAGACCTGTAGGGGCATTACAACTGTTGCCAATACCATAGTGGAAATGGGATCATATCTCTATAGACTTTGTGGTTGGTCTTCCTAGGACAACCAAAGGTCATGATTCTATATGGGTGATAGTTGATAGGTTGACCAAGTCAATTCACTTCTTGCTAGTCATGACGACGTATAAAATAGAGAATTTGGCACATATATATGTTGATGAGATAGTCTTTGCATGGTTTCCCATTTATGATGGTGTTAGACAGAGGTTATCATTTTACCAGTCATTTAGCTATGGGGACACAGCTGAGGTTTAGTACAAATTTCCACCCACAGACAGATGGCCAGTCTGAGAGGAACATTCAAACTTTGGAAGATATTTTGAGGTAAGTCTTGTAGTTTCTTGGCAGTTGGTATGTGCACCTGAGTTTGATAGAGTTCTCCTACAACAACAGCTACTAGAGGAGTATAGATATGGCACCCTATGAAGCTTTATGTGGAAGGTGTTGTTGGTCACCTCTATGTTGGTATGAAATGGGAGAGTGTCAGCTTTTGGGACATGAGATAGTGCAATAGACTACCAAGAAGATCAAGGTGATACAACAACAGTTGAAGGCAGCCCAGGACATGTAGAAGTCTTATGCCAATAACCTCCACAGACCGTTGGAGTTCCAAGTTGGAGACCGAGTGTATATGAAGGTTTTACCGTGGAATGGTGTGTTGAGGTTTGGTAAGGAGGGTAAGTTGGATCCTAGGTATTTGGGACCATACCTAGTTATGGAACGTGTTGGGAAGGTAGCATACAAGCTCGAGTTACCACTAGAGTTGCATAGATTGCACCATGTCTTCCATGTTTCTATGTTGAGGAAGTGTCACCCAGATACAGAGTAGGTATTACAGCAAGTGGAGGTTGAGTTAGAGGAGGATGTGTCATATGTTCAGGGTCTATGTTGATCCTATATAGGAGGGTGAAGAAGTTGAAAAAGAAGGGTTTTTGGCATCACCGTGGTGTGGAGGAAGCCACGTGGGAGTTAGAGTATGAGATGTGTAGGAAGTACCCATCTTTGTTTGTGTAGGATTTCAGGGGTGAAATCCTTGGTAGGGGTTTGTGGTTGTAAGATCCAGACCTTTCTTAATAGTTGAACATGCTTAATTATAATTATTGGACACTTAAAACCTTAATAAAACACTAAGATGTGTTTTGATATCATGTGACAAACTTAATTTTCAAGCTTGGTCCAGTTTGGACAGTGTTTGAGCAAGTTATGCAATTTTGTGCATGTTTTGGACTTTTCTAGAATTTACCCATATCTGGAGTTTTTATTTGGACTCCTTCCTTCTTCCTTGTTGTTTATATCTCATCCCTCCTTGGATAGGTGGAGAAGAAGCTGTCCAAAGTAGAATAAGTTGGTCGATCTCCTTGCATGTGTGGCTAGGGTTCAAATCTACCCTCCCTTGGAGCTCGTGGAGCTTCCTTTGCTTGTTCTTGAGCTAAGCAAGTAAGCTCTCCCTCTTTCCCTTCATTTTCCTTGATGTCTTACCCCCTTCATTCTTCTTCTTGGTTGGGTTAATGGTGTACATGGTGGATCATTCTCTAGAGCTTAAGAACACCTCTTTCTTGCTTCCTTGACCAAGGGTTTGCTCTCTTTCTTGGAGAGGAGCTTGCTTGGTCGTATGTTGTGCTTAAGCTAGCGCTTCTCCTTCTTTGCTTGAGATACCTTTATGTTTGGATCTTCTCCTTCTTCCTAGAGGAGATTTATATAACTTTCTCCATGTTTATTGCTTACTTACAGCTTGCATGTGCTAGATCTTTCTCTAAAACTAAGTTGTAATTGAAAAGATAGAATCTTTATCTAGGGTTTGAGCTTAGGTGTTAGTTATTTGGTGGTTTGTCTTCTTGTTTGTGCTCTAAACCTTGTGTAGAACCTTCCTATGGTAGAGGAAGCTTTAGACCTTTCTTGCATGACTAACGATGGTTCTTGGTATGTCTCAAGTGGTGGGTTTTACTTAGGGATTCTGAGCTATTTTCCCTCTTGTTTTTCAAACTGATGGTGTACTTCTTTGTCATAATTGATGTCTTGTTCTTGGTGGTTTTGGTTGCCTTTCCTATGCCAACCAGTGGTCATACCTTAGTTCTGTTTTGAACTCTTTTGGTGCTCAAGAATGTATGGTTTTAGTTCCCTAGTGATGGTTTCAATCGATGGTTTCCTTCCTTTCACCAAACATCGATTTCCCTTGTGTTTCTACCTTGATTTACCACCTGTTGATGACAATGGAGGTATTGGGTCTAACAACTGATGACCCTTATAGTCTATCAACCAATGGATGTTCTGAATCCAAGACTCGATGGTTTCTTGACCTATGATCACCAGCCAATGGCTTTACCGATTCACCACTCAATGGTGTCAACCAACAGAGGTTTTCATGCCATGATCTAATAGAGGTAATGCACATCACAACCGATGATGGCACTAGATAGAACAACCGATGGTGAACCATAGTACTACAACCAATGCTAGGTTGCATGCCCACAAATGATTGTATCTTTTGAGCCAGCAAAGGATGGTACTTATTATGTCTTCAATTGATGGTGCTCTTTGTGTTATCAAATGATGGCTTGCCTAGGTTAAGTTGGTAACTCTTTCTTGGTTGCAACTCGATTGTTTTCTCTAGATGGTTTGTTAAAGGTGTTTACCTGTGTATATTAATGATTCTACCTACTCAACATCCAGTGATTTTGGGGTGATTCTCATTATATGTTAGTTTGGTTTCGATGACGTAGAATCGATGGTGTTATGCCCTAAACTTTATCGTCTTACCTTTTCCCTTGTATGAATGTAAGTTAATACGTACCAACATGAGCTATTGTGTAACCCTAATACAACTAAGTGGTGATGGATAATCATACTTAATCTGTGTTATTGAACCTAACCCTAACATAATCCAATGATGGTGATTGTGTTGGGGAGTGCAGGTATAGACTATAGCAGTGGAAACAAAAAAAAATCATCTATCTGTAATCCCATAACAACAAGATCACATCAAATACTATGAAATAGGAAGGATGGTTTAATGAGTTATACCTACTCCTAGAGAAAGTCTAGGAACAAAAACTCACTTCAATGCAACTATTTACTAGTTGCTCTTAGACGGTGGTTGTGCAGATCTTGGTCTTCACTACGAAGACGAACATGGAAGCTTCTACGGCCACTCATGTGGTCTTGCCACGGACTGTAGGATGACTTTTCTCTCCTAGTAGTATCCAAAGGACTCCTGCCTCTAGAGTAGCCCACACAGACCCACTAGAATTCTTGTCATTCAACTAGAATAGATAGGAAGGAGTTGTCCCTCACATTGATGTACTATTCACCAACTTGCTCTCCCACAACAACAATCCTCAGTTGTTCTCTCCCGTCTCTATCCGTCCCTAGTCAGGTAGGACTTTCTTGGGTTTGCTTGGTTACCATAACCAAAGAAGACAACAATTGTTAAAGCAACTGATTCTCAGTTGATTTTCCCCAAGTTCCCCTCTATTTATAGGTAGGGTTAGGGCTACGGTTCCCAGTCTATTCAGGATCTATGTGGGAGTGTAAGGGACTAGAAATCTTGAATTTTTCCAACTTTAGACAGTCAAAATGGCTATCTAGAAGTCCAAATGGTCATCTGTCACTACGAGACAATAGTTTGGTACTACCAGACGGTCGTCTGGCAGTTTCCCAATCGCAAATGAAATTGGCACTTTGATTCCAATCAATTTCATACAGTAATTCCTTGCACCACAAGCTTGGGAAACATCCAGAACGTTTGTTCTGCCCCAACTGAACCATCTCATTCATGTGAGATGCCCATATCACTCACCTAGACAGTCATCTAGTGAGTTGAGCCAAGTCGGTCAGTTCAATAGCTTGAACTGGCCAGTTTACACTTCAGTTTGGTCATAACTTAACCAATTTGATTTCCGATTAGCCTGATGACCCAAACAACCATCTCAACACTTAAGATACTCATCTAGCTTGTCCAAACGGATATCTCAATAGTTGACATGGTCATTTGGAAATGTAGTCATCCAATATGTTGCATGAATTGAATGCCTAAACACTTTAGTAATCAATCCAATCATCATTCAAGATAAACTCTTCTTCTAGATGAGTTTCTAAGTGTGTGACCCTATAGGTCCCATATCACGTTGGTAGTGAATGTCCATAACTAGCTTATGACATCACAAGAAAAGAGTGGTGCCTAGTCGCACATTAGTGCTACCCAAGTGAATAGAAAGTTGGATAACAACTTCACCCTACAATCTATGTAAGGTGTTGCAGTGATTGTATAATTCCTTTGTCTATGATATCTAGGAGTGAACTTGAGGAATTGACTAATATTATTCTCTAGACATTCATAATATTTACTCATTTTCTCATAAGTGAGTGAAACAGAATAAATGGAAGCTTGCCTTATAAGTATTAATAAAATCCTCTCAGGTATATGCCATGTCAATCATCACATGATTTTCTCTATGGGAATACCTTACCAATAGACTTCCACTTGCCTTAGATCCGATCACCCATGAATCATATTCTTAGTGATCTAAACATGTCCACCATGTTTCTGCTATACACGTGCTTATTCTAGCGGGTTAGCAACATTTTTCTTATAGTCGATATATTACATGTTTTCTTATCTCTTCATTGTACGATTTCTCATATGAGACGGAACTATCATAATATGGTATCATCTGTTCCTTGCCTAACAAGTAGCTCCATTGTTGTCACAGTATTACTACTAAGTTATCAATGGTTGGAACATCTATAAGTTCATCATATGAACTTCTAGATCCATATAGTATCACTTTGTGTTCATAATACAAGTATACTTGGCTTCGATTGTAGAATAGAATTAATGGGTATTACTCTGGAACCCTTCCAACTGATAACATTTCTCCTTTTAAATCATATATATTTTATTGAAATCATATTATGTTATTTTGGAAGCCTGCATAGGTGTAACACTTTAAACCCAACTCTTCCTTCTATTGATATCCTTATTGACTAGAAATTTATCCTTAAGTACTTGAAAAATACTCATGGATGTCTTTAATGGCATTCCAAAGACCCTTATTGGAATTTACTATCATCTTGTCATCCAAGATTATGTGGGATACATGCACTTATAGCATTCATGATAGATCCATTGCTACAACCTATGGAATCTTAATCATGCTATTTCCATCCTTCACAAGAATTGGAACATAAGGTTCATGAGAGACTAACTTGGATTCTCTCTCATTGAATCATTTTGGTGTTGAACGCTTTCTACACATTGCTATGTGAAACATTCAAGAACTATCTCATAGGTCTTGATCCTTATCACATAAGATGTTTCACTCACTCCTTCAATGTTGAAGGGGTTTTCATGCCAGATCGCAATAGCCACAATATTGAGATGTTATTCCTCATCATATGTGGAATATTTATATATGACCTCACTAAATCTTTTGTATTCACAGATTACTTCTTTTATCCTGATATAAGTCAAACACTTTGACTATCTTGTTAGGTCAAAAGTTCCCTCTTCTGAGTTGATTGTTTCAATCCTAGATTGAACTTTGTAGTTTATAGACTTTATTTGCATTTTTTGAAGTTATGAAACCTTTTAGGTTGTGTGACACCCACATCCTCTGATATATTCTTTTTAAGGAATCCAGTTTCTATCTTCTCATGCAAAATCACATAGTCTATTTTAACTACAACAATAAGCATGACAATTGTTAAGGAATTTCTATCATGTTCAACAACTTGACCTGATTTGAAAAACTTATTCATCCAATCTCTGTCCTTTTATGTTATCCATGTAGGTCTTTGTCAAAAGACCTAGACCTCACCTTTAGGGTCTTACCCCGTCAGGTAGTACTATCAAGGTCGCACCTTGTTAGCTTATGTGGATTCCATAATGGCCTTAAGACATTACTCAGATTGTGGTACTCTACAGCTTCTAGTTGATTAGTTGGTTCATTTTGTAATGACCAATATATCTAACTTATTGGATTCTCCGTCCTAAATCTCAGACATGTTCCACTAGAACTATTTTATTTTGTGTTACATGTTGAACTTGAGATTCCACAACAACTTGTGATTCTCTTAGTTCTCATTGTACATGTTTGTTGATCTTGAACATTTTGAGTTCTACTTTGACTCCCATTGATTCTTTAGGAACTCATTTATCCTATCAACAAAAATTTTGTTATTGGATTGGGATTAATAGTAGCATTCAAAAATTATGGTTTATGGATCAACCTTTTCAAGAAACTACTTTCTCAATATAGGTTATGATCCTTTACACAGATTAGGACATTTCCAAATCATACCATATATGATGTCTTATGAACCATTCATACAGTATATATTGTAGTGATAGATTTATATTGATGATGAGATAGGAAGATTTGATTAATTGATAATTATATCATGACTCATCATGGTATAATTTATTCATTCTGACACATTATCATGCTCAGATGGATTTTACTTGTGATACACTATCACAGATATTTCTTGAAGGTTCTCATGGTATTGATGCAAAATATTTCAATATTTGATTTCATTAAAGTTTATTCATGCTTTCATTTGATTTATACTTCATTTATAATCTCGTTGAACACTTCAAGAGATTTATGTTTCTGTTTTACTAAGTACATATCATCATACTACCAGTAAATGAAATGAGGTATAAGAAATTATCTATAGCAATCTTTCCATATGATCTTCATGCATGATATGTATGAGGTTTGATGGATGGCTTATCCTCCAACTAAATCTAGTGAAGGATGTTATGTCACTTTATGTACAAGTAAGATTTGCATATTTCCCTAGGTTCAATAACCAAGGGAGTATGGATTAACATCAATATGTATTCTAGGTATGCATTTCTTATATATACATCCAAGGTGACTATTGCTAATAATAATTCTTGAGTCATCGATTATAATCCTTTAGTAGTAACGTTATAAAACTTATCCATGATTCTTTCAAAGTAAAGATCATTAGATATTTGGGCATTGCCAAGAAAGATCACATTTTTTGAAATAGAAACATTAATATCTCACTTTTTTTATTCATCAATCTTGTCATGCAAGATGCTTTAAAGTATATGTTTCTAATTTCATGGCATAACAAAATAGTTGTTCTAGTAACTCTATTACATGCCCATTGGGCTAAGCTAAATTAGATGTAGACTAAAGCTTCCAAAACTCTTGCTCTGCCTTGTCCATCATTGTTCTGTCATGAAGGCCTTTACTTCTTGTTAGATCCTACACATCCGTATGTCAGATCTCTATTTGGTATCACATACCAAGAAGAAGTAATCAAATTTATCTTATAATATTATACATGAAGTGGAGGCCTCAGTGCCTTCCTTCTTATTCTTTAATTTCTATATCATAGTGGGAAAATATTTTCTAGTGTCTAGGCTAATTTGTCCTTCTCAAGGACGGATTGCAGAGAAAAGTGACTGTTATTTATTGCCATTTGATTCAATAAATGAATTTGCAATATTGTAAAAAAAACATTTTTATTTGATTTGATTAGAATTTAGGTGATAATAATTAGGTCTTTAATTCATTATCATTCTCATTATTTTTTTTCAAATTGATAACCTTCCAGTATCAATCCGTAAAACTAAAGCAAAAAAATTTCTAATGTGTAAGTGACCAAGACAATCAAACTATGGCCCGACCAACACCGCAAAACATAGTCAATAGTCAAGGTAGGAAATTTTTGCCAATTGCATCATATGCAATTCTTGATAGATGATATGCATAACTCCTTGCCATAATCATCTGCATGATGTTGGGCTTAGACACTATAAGAATCACTAGTTAAGCTTCACCCAATAGCCAACACGATAATAATGCATCCCGCAGAGGAAGAACCTAAGCACACTTCCACGAGGTAGATGGCACACCACCCTGATGTGTAACATGTGCTTGGTCAAATAAGCTTTTCATGTGGGTTTCTATTGGAAAGCATCTTAGACTTAATATATTTTGATTGAGGGATTTATATATCATATATATACATATATTGTATCCAATCACCACATATATAGTATGTATCATACACATGTTATATCCCACAATGTAAACATGTAATATAAAAAAGTGATGGTTATTGCCATGTCTACTGTAATTCCTTACAGCCACAAGGTATTACTACCACCTAGGTCAATCATCACATCACATGTCTGAACCAATTGTTGGTGTAGATATGTGCTTGCCAATCTGGATAGTTCGGTTCAATCCTTAAACTGGTCATCTCACCTCTTGGATGGTTGGTTGGTCCTCTTATCCAACCGATGCTAAGACTCCTTCCAAAATATTAGTTGGGCCTTCTGGGGCGGTCATATGGCCTCCTCTTCAACCAATGTTTGGATATCTTCTAAACGGAGAAATGGGTCCACCAATCGGTCATCTGGTTCCATCGCTCTGTCCTCCATGGTCCTCCAAACTGTCTGCTCGTCTCATGAACTGGTCGTCTCATCCAGTGAAGATCATCTTCCTCATCATTGCAAGAAAAGAAAATATCCTATTGCAATTAAACTAGTACATTGTAAAGAGAAATCTAGAGTTACATTTAAGGGAAGTAAAAGCGGGATAGAATTTACTTTACATTGGGAAGAGGGAGGTAGAGGCTCGATACGCAGACTGAGATAAATAGGAATAAAACCAAACCATCCAACCACACAATGATTAAGGGTTTAGGCCATAATCACGCTACACATCCACCATCAAAATTGCTTTTATGGCGATGTGTGTAAATTGCACACACACACACACACACACACACACACACACATATATATATATATATATATATATATATATATATATATATATATATATATATATATATATATATATATATATATATATATATATATATATGTATATATATGTATATATATATATGTATATATATGTATATATATGTATATATATGTATATGTATGTATATACATATATATACATATACATATATATAAGACCGTTTAAATATTTTCATCACACATAATAAATAAATTATGAAACCAAAAAATCGATCATATTGGTTATACTAAAATATAGTAAATTGACATGGCTCTGATACCACTATTGGGAAATACAGGTATAGAGTATAGCAGTAGAAACAAAAGTTTTATCTATTTGTATTCCCATAATAGCAAGATCGTGTCAACTACTATGAAACAGGAAGGATGGTTTAACAAGTTATACCTGGTCCTGGAGAAATTCCACTGACAACAACTCACTTCAAGGCAAATGTCTACTAGTCACTCTTGGATGGTGGTTGTGCACCTCCTAGTCTTCACCATGAAAAATGGACACGACATCTTTATAGGCTGACTTTGCTCTCCTAGAAGCAGCCAAAGGACTCCTGCCTCTAGAGTAGTCCATACGGACCAACTAGAACTCAAGTTGTTCAAATATAAGAAATAGGAAGGAGTTGTCACTCCCATTGGCATACTAGTCACCAACTTGCTCTCCCACAACAATGATCCTCAGTTTTTCTCTCACGTAGCTATCCCTCCCTAGTTAGGTAGGACTTGCTTGGGATCTCTTGGTTACCACAACCAAAGAGGAAAAAAATTATCAGAGCAATTGATTCTCAGTTGATGTTGTTGTTGTGCTCTGGAACGCCCCCAATACCCCTTTATTCATAGGCGTGGTTTAGGGCTAGGGTTCCCAGTCTATTCGGGGTCTGTTAAGAGTAGAAGGGACCAGAAGATCTTGAATTTTCACAACATGTGACAGCCAAAATGGGCATTTAGAAGTCCATATGGACATCTGGCACTGCGAAATGGTCATCTCATACTGCCAGATGCCCAATCACAAATGCAATTGGCAATTCAATTCTAATTAATATAATACATCAATGCCTTGCACCACATGAAATGTGCAATCGAAATAAGTTTGGGAAACATCCAAAAAAATCATTCGGCCCCAACTGAACCATCTCACCCATGCGAGATGCCCGTCACTCTCACCCACATGGTCGTATGGTGAGTTGATCTGAGTCGGACAGTTCAAAAGGTTGAACTGGCTAGTTTGCACTTCAATTTGGGCAAAACTTAGCCAATTTGATTTCTGAATATCCGGACGACCCAAACAGCCATATCAACACTTGAGATGCTTGTTTGGATTGTCCAAATGGCCATCTAAAAACTTTAGATAGTCATTTGGCACTGTAGTCAGCCAATCTATTGTGTGAATTAATACTTAAACACTTTAGTAATCAATCCAATTATCATTCAAGATAAAGTCCTCTTCTAGATGAGTTCTTGTGTGTGACTCTATAGGTCCCATGTCATATTGGTAGTGAATGTCCATAACTAGCTTATGACATCACAAGAAAATAGTGGTGCCTAGTCGCACATCAGTGTTGCCAAAGTGAATGGAAAGTTGGAGAACAATTTCAACCTACAATCTATGTAAGTTGTTGTAGTGATTGTATATTCCTTTGTCTCTAATACCTAGGAGTGAACTCGAGGCATGGATTCGTCATCCCCTCAATGTTCAATCCATGCTCCTTGAACCAAAAGCATATTGTCTGAGATAATGTGACCTCAATATCATATATTGATTCACATGTGCATGCACATGCATTTCTTAGTATCTCTTATCAACTGGACAGGATATCATACTCCAGTAGGAGGGACAAATCCCATCTCTATGACTCACACTATCTCCATGTGTAAAAGTCACCCAATAATCACAATTATAACAACCCGTGTTTCAAGACTGTGTTTGATGATGTCAAAGTGTACCTAGTGACATGTGACGAGTGTAGTGATTTCATGTCTAAGAATCACAATCACCACCTTCACTATGAGAGTTAACTATGACTTACCATATGATGGTTTCCATGTGTCATTTCTATGGTAGGTCTATCCAATACATTGTTCCTCACATGTATTTGTGTGCTTGGTTTGATATTGCCATATCATGATTAATGAGACTCAATCATCAACCAGCCCACACTCTAATCTTATCTGTTAATGGAGTCTATCTACATTCCACAGTAACAACCGATTAGGGACATAATGAGTATATATATATATATATATGGCCCATCTTTATTGCCCACGCGGGTAGCTACCCGCCCACCCTTCCGACCACTTTTTTTCAAAAAAAAATTTCGCAATTGTAGAGGACTATTTTGTCTAGCTCTCTAAAAAAATTTAGCCAAAAATAATATCATTTGCCCCTCCAAAATCAAAAAACTCGTCCTTATATATATATGATGTATATTTTGTATAGAGTTACTCTTTTATTCATGTAGTTACTTTCTGTTCACCATAGTTACTTTTTTGACAGCAGAGTTACTTTTTTGGCTAGGAGAGTTACTTTTTTGGCTGCCGGGTAGCGAAAATCAAGGCTACCCACGCGGGCAACGAATGAACGTCCATATATATATATATATATATATATATATATATATATATATATGTATATATATATGTATATATATATGTATATATATATATGTATATATATATGTGTATATATATGTATATATATGTATATATATATGTATATGTATATATATATGTATATATATATATATATATATATATATATATGCACTCTTAACATTCATATGATCTCATTTCCCAAGTCTTAAAAATGAAGACATGCATCACTGAGTAATATTATTCTCTAGACATTCATAATATTTCCTCATTATCTCATAATTGAGTGAAACATGATGAATTGAAATCTTGCCTTTATGAGTATTAATCAAATCTTCTCAGGTATTTGTTATGTCAATCATCACATGATTTGCTTTACGGGCATACCTTACCAACAGATTGATCATACTTAGTTCTCTTGCATGACTTATGTGGTGATGGAATAACCTCTCAATGTTGGTAGTAACCCAAATGTGTCGTTATATGAACACCATAGCTCTTTAACGCAAGGTTATGCTAATCATGTGTATCAAAAGTAATGTGATGGTTTTTTGAGCCTTTAGTAAGGAATGGAAAGATAATGATGTTCTTATAGGTAATTATCATGTGATGGTCTTATGACCCTTGGTCATTATCTGGGCCCTAAAGAAGGTGTGATCCTCTTATTTATGTGACATGGATTGGAATCATGTGATGATTTCACAAGAACTATACCTCATACATTTTATACCTTCTAGAAGTGTTAATATCAATGCTTTCTAGAAATAAGATAGGGTTTCTATGTCCACTTGTTTGATGCAGCCCTAATTCACTCAATTAGCAATAACTAATCAAGTGAAACCCTAATCATGTAGTGTTCTGTGTTGTAGAACCATTCATTGTCAGGACTTGCTACATGGGGAAACGAGTACTCCTAAGGGATGCGTGGAGCCGCATACATAACTGTTGAGTATGTGCGGGTACAGGGAATGTACATCCTTGACATCCTCATCCCAAGGTTATGGAGGGTGGTTGTTGTCATGCCTCAATTTGAGTACAGTTGATACTTATATACATATATATATATATATATATATATATATATATATATATCAAGGAAGGGTTGGTGTTTAGCAACTTGACTGTTATGCCACTGCAGACATCAAGACTGTTATGTCATTGTATTTTCACTGGTATTGTCTTAGGACTTTGCTACTCCTATATCTTGTACAGAACTGATTGCAACCAAGCGGTGGTCAATTGGAGTCTGAGTGGTATACCTCACTCTCCCAAGATCTTAATAAAAGATGTAATCCAGTAGTGTAGTGTATCCATTTAGGTCTAAAACAACTCACACTAGTTGTTTACATTTGCCTTGTCTCTTATAATGATCAGTTAGTATATTGCGTAAATGTTTAACTAGTAATATCTTTACATGTTCCATTTTATATGTTGTTAATCAAGCCTACTAATACATAATTTCTTAACCAGTTATAGTTGCTTAACTTGTTTAGATGCTTCATTTTCTTAAACTTGTTTATCCTATTTAAGTAATACAACATGTTGTAATCAATAACTATTGTTGAGAGCTATATCTCTTGCTGGGATATGAGTCTCGCTCTCGTGGGTCGCCACGTCCTTTTAGGTGGTCATCAGTGATGTGGGAAGGTTTGAGGTGTTGAATAGGAGCATCTTTGAGAGTATTAGTTTTTGTAGGTCAGCTAGTAGTTCTAGTAATTGTAGAGTCCTAGAGTCATCCTTGTACTCTTTGGTCCGGGCAGGAGATGGTTTATAGATGATATGTATAACAACTCGAGTTTTTTTACATATGTTAATGTTGTATAGGTGCATAATTATGGAACACAGTTGTAGTATACATATTATGGACTCATCCACTGGATAGATATTTATGTACCTGGTATGGTGTATGTTTCTATACAAATTCATGGACCTTTATGTAAATGTTTCTACTCTTGTCAGTATATTTCAATCTGTTTCAATTTACCCTATTTTCTGGTAATCTATATGTTTAGTAGTTGATCGTGTGCTTTGTTTCTGAGTTATGTCATTTCGTGTAGCGAGGTGTCATAGTGATCATTAATTTTATCTATCATTTTGGAAGTTTGCATCGTTGTAACCCTTTTAACCCAACTCTTTCTTATTACCATAACCAAGGAAGTGATCCTTTTAGTGCTTTTTCAAGTAATTTAAGGTTGTTCTTTATGGCATTCCAGTGAATTTCACTGGGATCTGACATATATCCATTCATCATGTCCAATACATACGAGACAACTTGGATGAGTACATATCCTCTCGTCATGTCCAATACACACGAGATAATAGGATGAGTACATAACATTGCATACATGATAAATCCAATTGTGAGTGCACATGGCATCTATCCTTGTGTTCATGTTCTTCATAAGAACTAGAACACTAGGCTTCTAAGAGACTAACTCCATGGAACATGGACAAATTTTATTTCATTGAGTCCTACATGTTGAACCCTTTCAGAATCTTATCAATGTATGTGATCCTTCTTAGGTCGAGTAGCTTTCCATATCTATCTCTATTGATCTATATTGCTATCGCATAGGATGTTTTGCCTAATCCCTTCATGGAGAAGGTACTTTCCTTTCCAGGTGTTTATATATGCAATATAAGAATGTTATTTACCATCATTATGTGGAATATAAATATGCTCCCACTAAATCTTTTTTAATCACATATTTCATCTTCATTCTAACTCAAGTCAAACTCTTTGACTATCTTGTCAAATAGAAGATTCCTACTCTGAAGTGCTTGCTTCAATCCACGAATTGACCTTTGTAGCTTTCACACTTTATTTGCAATAATTGGATTTATAAAACCTTTAGGTTGTGTCACATACACATCCTTATGATAATTCTTGTTAAGGAATGCGATTTTAACATCCAATTTGCCAAATCTTATAGTCATACTAGGTTGTAATGACAATCATGATCCTGATGGATTTAACCATGGCAAATGGTGAAAGGATTTCATCATGTCCAACACCTTAAAATTATTTGAAACTCTTTGCAACCAATATGCTCTTATAGGTTTGTACACTACTATACATGTCACTCTTTTCTCAAAGACCCTAAATGCACCCTATGGATTTTACTCCTTTAGGTGAATTCACCAAGGTCATATCTTGTTGGTTCACATGAAGTCCATCTTTGGTCCCATGGCCTCAAGCCATTTCTCAGTCTCTGGGGCCTCAATATCTTCTAGGTAGAGTGTTGGATCAACATCTTATGACCAACTCACCACATTTATGAGTTATAAGATATCATAATCTTTCAAACTCAAGGTGTGTTCTACTAGAACTACAAGGTTTTGTGTTACATAAGGAGCTTGAGATTCCACAACAACGTGTGATTCTTCGTGTTCCTATTGTACCTATTTAGGTTCAATGTTTTCTTGTTTGTCTCAAATTTTTGAGTTTTAATTTTGTCCCACTGATTCCTTTGGAAGTAAGTTCCCTTTAGGAATACAGCCATCATGATCAACAAACAACTTTGTTGTTGGATTGGAATGTAAAAGTAGTATTCAAGAAAATAATATTTGTATGATTTGTGGACAATGCTTTTGAAGAAACTATTTTCTTACACAAGCTTACAATCCTGATCTTTATAAAAGACATATCAGGACACCTCCCATGCCATATCCCATATGGTGTCTTTTGAACCAATTTATATGGTATAGTGTTTTAGTGTAAATCATGTGCCAAACGGAAATTTAAAGATTGGTTAGATTCATTGATAATCACACCATGACCTAACTAGGTGTGATTCCTTCTTTTTTTTACATCATAATGTTTTAGGTGGAGTTCATCATTATACACTATCATGATATCCTAGAAGGTCCTCAAACTCTTGGTTCAAAATATTTCCACATTGATCATATCAAAGTTTTAATACTTATACCAAGTGGATTGTGTACTTCATTATTAATATTATTGAACACTTCAACATATTTAGACTTGTATTTCATTAAATACAATCTACCATATCTACTAAAATAATTAGTAAATATAATGAGGTACTAATAACCACCTCTAGTATTTATTCTAAAAGGTCTATATATATCTATATGTATGATCCCTAATAGTATAGTTGCTCTCTCACTACATCTAGTGAAGATGCTTTTGTCATATTGCCCAACAAATAAGACTTTAAGGTCTCTATTGGTTCAATAACCCAAAGAGTGTAGATAACCATCATTATGGATTCTAAAAATGCATTTTTCATTTATTCTCTCTAGATGACAATCCTATAAGCATATATTGTTTGAGTCATCAAGTCATTCAGTATATGTGTCATACACATTTGTCTCTCAACTATCAAGTATAGATTGTGAGACATTGTTGTATAAGATCTCATCTTTTAAATGAAACATCATTTTATTCAAGATACATGATGTTTTATTAATGTCAAACACATAATAGCAATTCATTAATTCTATTACATGCCCATTAGATGAATGAAAAATTCCAACTATAGTGGCAGCAACTCTTGCTCTGTGTAGTTCTAGCTTACTTCTTCTTAGGTCTTGAAGTAGAGATCTCTATCGCCTTCTTCTTCTTGAGATCCTCTATATAAAGAGGGTGGTTCCTTTTCTAGTGTCCAGATAGGTGATAATGGTGGCACTTTCCTTCTTTAATCATTTAAGTGAAAAGGATAGATTCCTATTGCACATATCCCTCTCCTTATTTTGACTGTAGAAAACTTGGACTTCAGCTTAGCCTTAGAACTCTTCTCGGCCTTGCCTTTGTCTTTGGACTATGTTCTATAGATCATCATCACAGGTTTGTCCATCTTCATTTGTGCTTCAACATTTGTCAACATGCCAAGTGATTCAGATAGTGGTTTGTCTAAGTTACTCAAGCGATAGAACTCAAAAAAATGGCTATATGATTGAGACAATGATTGTAGCATTATATCCATGGCCTACTCTTGAACTAAAAGAATCCCATTCACTCCACATGCCCAATCATATTGAACACATGGGGCTCTATTGGATCTCCCTCTGTCAATTTGCACTCATATAACGCTTTGGATACATTATACCTTTCTTGCTTTACATGATTCTTTAAGAAGTGTTACCATCTTGAGAATGTCCATGTTTTTATGTTGCTCATGCAATCATAGTTCATAAAACATAGCACAAGGTAATCAATGTCTGTGGCATCATTAGAATGCTTCAAGCAAGCATCCATTTCATCCATAGGTGCATTTGGAGCGGGTTCCTCTGGCATTGGTGTTTCAAGGACATAGAGATTTCTCTCATTGGTGAGAAAGCTTCTCAAAGTACTAGACTAGATGTGGAAGTATATCCCATTTAGTTTGACCTACTCAAGGATTGATCACACTAATAACATATTTGTGTTTGCCATTAGATTCTACGACAATAATTTTGAAAGTTTGTCAAAACCTTTTTGATTTTATTTGATAATATTGTTGATATTAATTAGGCCTTAATTAATTATATCTCACACTATTTTGTTCAAATTGATAACCCTCATGTATCAATTTGGAAAATAGTAGTGTACAATCTTCTAGTAAGCCAAGACCCAAAACAATTGAATTATTACCCAGCCAACGCCAGCATCCATAATGAATTATTAAGGTACAGAATTTTTGCCAAGTACATCTCATGTAATTCTTGGATAGATGGTATGCTCAACTTTTTGGCATAGTCCATCTGCATGCTTCTAGGTGCTTAATCACATTAAGGACACCCAGTTAATCTTGAACCAAAAGTCAACACAATAGTAATGCATCCTACTTGGCAGGCCCACATAACTACCATCACACTTCCACGAGATGGACAACACACCACACTTGGCATGCCCACGCATAGTCGGTCAAGCTTTTCATGTGTGATGATAATAGAAAGAATCTTAGACTTGATATTTATATTGAGGGATTTTATATACCAATACATATACATATTCAATCACTACATACGTGTGTATCATATACATTCTTAACCACAAACAAAAACATGCAATAATAAACTTAAGAGATGGTTATGGCCATACTATTATAATTCCTTATAGCCACAAGTAATTACTACCACCTAAGGTCTACATCATATGAAGCAACCTATTGTTGGTGAAGATCCATGCTCAAATAATCTAGGTTGATCGGTTCAATACTTTAACCAATCGGCTCACCTCTTGAAGGCTTGATTGGGCTATTGAAACGCTTGTCTGGTCTCAGGTTCTACTGGTATCTGGACTCTTCCAACCAATCAATTGGACCACCAATCAATCAGTTCATCCTATCGCCTTGCCTCCACAGTCCTCCAGTCGATCGGTTTATCTCACAAGCAGGTTGGTTTGTCTAGTGGAGACTGTCTTCTCGCAACAAAACATGAATTAGGCTATCCTATTTTGTATTATATTGTAAAAGGGAAAACCTTGAGTTACAATCAAGGGAAAATAGGAAGAAGAGCATTAATTAATATTTAGAAAGGAGGAGAGAGGCTCATTATACAAAGTGATATATAAACAAGAATAAACAACCACAACCATGCACACATTGATCCAGGGTTTTTGGCCATAACCATGCTAGCATCCACCATCAAAACCAACTTTTAGGTGACATGTGTGAATTTCATATATATATATATATATATATATATATATATATATATATATATATATATTAGTTTTTGAATCGTATGTGGTAACTAAATAGATGTGCACATTAACCAATTTAATATTAGCATCATATGCAATTAAAATAAATCTGATCATATTGATTTAAATCGAGATACGCCATAAATTGATGTGGCTCCAGTACCACTATACGGAGATCAGGGAGACAGATAAGGCAGTGAAAACAAAAAAATAAAGCATGATTCTCTGATTAGAAGATCGTGTCAACAATAATTTATCTAGGAAGGAAGCTAACAAGAATTATAACTGCTCCTAGAACAAGTCTAGAGACATTACCCTTCCATTAGTGTGCATCTTTCACCAACTTGTAGTGTGCTTCTTCTTCAGGAAGCAGCACTCGAGCAGTCGTCAGCAACGTCATCCTGGTACAGCACCATGGATGGCGGTTGATGGTGTTCTCCTAGTAGGAAAACTTCCTCACCTCTAGAGTAGTCCACGCAGACCAATGAGATCTCCACATTGCACTACTAGAGCCAACATGAAGTTGTCCCTTTGAATGTCAGTATACTAGCACTGATTCTCTCTCCCACAATTATCTCTCCCTTGTTGTCCCTCTATTAATTGGGTAGGACTTTCTTGGGCTATCTATTGGTTACCACAACTTGAGAGGACAACAATTGTTAGAGCTTATTGTTGTGTCTAGGAAGCCCCCAATACCCCTCTATTTATAGTAGAGCTAGGGTCAGGGTTCCCAGACTCTGTGAGAGTCAAAAGGATGAAATTCAAAAAATTTCTAGAAACTGCAAACGGTGAACCAATTGGTTCGTATGTGCAACCGATCAGTTCATGCATAAACCAATTGCCTCGTGCCATGAACCGGTCAGTTCGTTCCATGAACCGGTCGGTTCGTGAAATTTCATGTTTTGAATCACATTGGTATTCAATGCACAATTAATGCAAAACATGACGCTGGCACTAATCCTTGATCTGATCGAATTGACCATTGAACTGAGTGATTCATCATATGAATCGGTCGGTTTGGACTATGAACCTATTGGTTCACTAGATGAATCAGTTGGTTCGTGCCCTAGTTCAAGCATATTCCAACCAATATGGCTTCAAATTGGCCTAACACTCCAACATATCGGTTTAACACTTCAACTAGTCAGTTCAGAGTCTAATCAGACAATTTTGAACCTTTATTGTTTAATTGAATACATAAACACTTTTAGTAATGAAGTTAAACATCATTCATGAATAAACTCCTATTCCAAGGTATCATATGTGTGTGACCCTATAGGTCCCAAATTGTGTGGGCAGTGAATGTCCATAACCAACTTATGACCTCACAAGAAATGAGTGGTACCTAGCAACAAATCATTGCTACCCAAGTAATTTGGAAAGCTTGAGAACAACTTAAACATACAATCCATGATCATTGTTACCATGATCATATAGTTTCTTTGTCTTTGATATCCAGATTGAACTCGAGGCATGGAATCCTCATCCTCTTCAACATTCAATCTATGTTCCTTGAACTGGAGAGAATTGTCTGAGATGCATGTGATTTCATATATCACATGTTGAATCACATGAGTATGGCCATACATTTCTCAGTCTTGATTATCAAGAGGCTTGGATATCAATCTCCTGTAGGAGGGGAAAATCCCATCTACATCACTCACACCCAATCCCCATGTGTCATAATGCACCTAAGCATCATCTTTATGGCAACCCTAATTCAAGGTCAAGTTGGATGATGTATAAGTATAACAAACAACATATGATGAGTGTAGTGACTTCAGGTCTAAGAACCATAATCACCACTATAATTATGAGAGTTGATTTTGACTACCATTCTGTGGTATCCATGTATCACTCTCATTGTGGGTTTGTCTGATTCATTGTTCTCTAACATGTACATATGTTCATGACTGATATCATATATCATGACTAATGAGACTCTGTCATCAATCAACACACACTCTAGTCTTATGTATTATTGTTGTCTATTTTGCTTCCATAGTAATATACAACTAAGGACATAATAGGAATGTATGTACTCTTATCATACATATGATCCCAGTGTCTAGGTCATTAACCTGAAGACGTGTGTCATTGAGTAACATCATTCTTTAGAGATATACTATGTATATGTCACCATATCATGATTGAGACAAACATAATAGAAGGAGTTACCTTTATTATTTTCAAATCAGGTATCTAATGCCACATTACAACCATCCTATGATTATCTCTCTAAGCATACATACCAACACTTGCATGGATCTACGCTAGCCATAGTGAAAAGAGGGGAAAAGGACCAAGATGTCCTTACTTGTTCTGAAGGGGAGACGAGGGTAAATTGAACTTTTCACAAATCATCGCCTTCTTCCTCCTTTCAGTTCTTCCTCACAAATTGGATGGTAAATGGTGATTTGAATCTAAGGATTTGACCCTTTGAGCATTGAGTGAAGGTGCTATAAACTTTTCTTGTCCATGAAAAACTCACTTAGGGTCTCAATTTCCTTGGTGGTGGTCGGAGTCATGAAGGTGCCAAGGTTTCCTCCGGTGAGGTTACAGACAAGACCAGAGGGTCATGGACAAGGCTTGAAGATGAATTGGAAATAGAGAGGGATCCTTTGAGTGTGGCAAAGTATTGTGTATATGGTTGGGGGTTTGTAGAAGATATATGGCCCCTTATATAGTCCTACGAGCAAGGGTTGGGTGTTGTTTATGGTGGCAATTGGGGAAACCCTGGATTGCCTTCCAGAGTAGGAAAATCCTAGGTTATGTAAGTGTGGTTTCTCCTTGCCAATCTATTTGGGATTTTTCTAGAGTTGCACATGGATTGGGTTGAAAGCAAATTGAAAAAGGAAATCCATGTGTATTGTTATCAAGTTTCCTATTTTGTCTCAAGCTAGATGATGATTGGGTGCCCTTGGATCTGAGATCTATAGCTCAAATCACACGCAAACTAAATGAATCGGGTCCCTGATTTCATTTTCTAAAATGATTTAAATCATTTCATTTAATTCATATATCCATTAATCCAATCACTTTAGGATTTGTAGAAAAATCCATATCTCTCTCCTTTAATCTTTTTAATCTCAAATTTTGATGGAAATTTTTTAAAGACTTTACCCAAGTGTGGGCGAGGTTTGACACCAAAATGCAAAAATAAAAGGTGTTTTTCTTAGTCTCCAAGTCTTCTCCCTAATTTAATTATTTGAGATATCAAACTAACCCTTTTCTCTTCCTATTTTTTCCATATCCTTTATTTTGATTACTTTTCTTATTAGAACCATTTGAAAATGAAACCAGACCATTAGTGGTCTTTAACACCACTTTTATAAAATTTCACATAATTTCACATGTAAAAGAACAATTCTTATTATTGGATTTTCTTGCTATATTTTCACCATAATTATCATTGGATTATTGGAAGAAAGTCAAATCATGAAAATCCTTGCAATGGTGATTTTGCAAATCAAACCCATACTTTTACATACAAAGCATATAAAGCACTTATTATTTCACTATTTAAAATCAAACATGTGTAAAACAATATGAAGAACCAAGTTGTAACATTCTCTCCCTCTTATAGGAATTTTGTCCTCAAAATTCAACTAATCATATAAAAAGTTTAGGATGATACTTTTCCATATTTGTCTTCATCTCCCATGTGGCTTCATCCTCTCCATGGTGCTTCCAAAGAACCTTTACCATCTCAATATATTTATTTATGAGTTCCTTCACCTTGCTATCTATTATAGGTGACTCAAGATATGTCAGTCTCCCTTGTAGTTCTATAGGTTCAATATCAACACGTGGGTAGGATCCTTCACATAGCGCTTCATATTGGACACGTGGAACACATCATGCATCATACGATATTGTTGTGGTAAGGCTAAATGATAAGCGACTTTGCCAATCCATTCCAAAATCTCAAACGGACCCACATATTGAGAACTTAGTTTTCCTCTATTCTTATCTATAGCTTGGAGGGGTCGGATTTGTAGAAATACATGTTCACCTATAGTAAAGTGCAAATCAGTTTTCTTCGCATCAGCATGCAACTTATGTCGATCCTAGGCTCTCTGTAGCCTTTTCTTGATCAAAACAACTTTATAAGCATATAAATACAATTCTTCTGACCTGAGAAAGGTCCTTTCACCTACATCATCCCAGTGAAGCAGTAACCGACATAGCCTCTCATGAAGAGAATCATGTGGAGGCATCTTGATATTGGCTTGGTACATATTTTTGTAAGCAAACTCAGCTAAGGGTAGGTATTGTTCTGATGATCCACCATAATCGAGCACACATGCACAATAGATCTTCTAATGCCTATATTGTTTGTTCTGGCTGACCATTAGTCTAGGGGTGATAAGATGTATTGAACTTCAGTCTCGTATCAATTTCCTCTTGAACTTATTTCCACAATTTTGAAGTGAAGTTAGGGTCACGATCAGATATAATCAAAATCAGAACACCATGTAAGCATACTATTTCTCTGATATACAACTCAGTTAGGTATGACACCTTGGCAATAACTTTTAGGGATAGGAAGTGTGCCGACTTGGTTAGGCAGTCCACCACAACCCATATAGCATCATGCCCTTGTCTCGTCTTAGGAATACCCACTACGGAATCCATAGTGATTTGATCCCATTTCCATTTAGGAATCTCAATCGCACAGTAATCCACCGGGTCACTGGTATTTAGCCTTCACCATCTGGCTTATAAGATAACTATCCACATACACTTATATGTCTCTCTTATTTCTTGTCCAATAAAAGTATCATTGTAGGTCTTTAAACATCTTAGTTGTATTGGGGTGCACTATGTACTTCGATCCATGTGCCTCTTGCAATATGTGAGTCTTCATAGGTGAATACTCAAGAACCCAAATACGACTCTTGTACCATATTCCACCATCAACACCCACTGAGAGTTGTGTTTGAGGCTTCTCAATCAAACCTTTCATCTTTTCTAGCTCTAGGTTGGTTGGCTGCGAAGCTAACAACTCGATCAACATGTCAGGTTTTATTTGAATGTAAACCAAACATATGCGGTCTTCTAATGGTTGAGTATTCCATCTAGAAAACTCATCCAACTCTCTCTAATGGGGGGATAAGATAATCACACATCTGAGCTGTGTCTGACTAAGGGCATCAGCTACCACATTATCTTTTCTTGGATGGTAGGTGATGGTGAAATTTTAGTCTTTCATATACTCCATCCATCATCTTTGTCTTAAGTTGAAGTCCTTCTGATTCAGGAAGTACTTCAAGATTTTATAGTTGAGAGCATTTCAAAGGTATATCCATATAGATAATGTAGACAGGTCTTTAGGGCATGAATAATTGCCACTAACTCAAAGTCATATGTTGTGTAGTTCACTCCATTCGGATTAAGTTGTTGTGAAGCATGGGCGACTACATGTTTATTCAACTCTGGCATGCATCTGAGTCCCCATCTTTGATGTTTTGGTGAAGATTATAAATCCTTCACTACCTGAATGTAGGGTCACCACTAGAGATGAGGTCATATTCTCATTCAACTCCTAGAATCATGCTTCACACAAATCAGACCACACAAACTTTTCATCCATTCGGGTGAGCTTGGTGAGAGGCAAAGCAATCTTTAATAAATACTTGATGAATCACTAGTAGTACCCGACTAATACCAGGAAACTATGAATCTCAGAAAGGTTCTTTGGTGTTGGCCAATCACATACAGCTGACACCTTGGTAGAATCCACTAAGATGGTCCCGCCAGATATAATTTGTCCAATGAACATGACAAGGTCTATCCAAAACTCACACTTTGAAAACTTTTTGTAAAAACTTCTGCTTTCTCAGGATATCAAGGACCTTATCTAAGTGTTCATGGTGTTGTTATAGCTTATTAGAGTAAACCAAGTTGTCATCTATGAACACTATGACAAAGGAGTCAAGGAAGAGTTGGAACACACTATTGATGAGGTTCATAAACACATTAGGGGCATTTGACAACCCTAATGGCATGACTAAAAGCTCATAATGATCATAACGGGTTTGGAAGTTGGTTTGGTATGTTTTCCTTCTTAACTCGCAATTGGTGGTATCCCGATCTTGGATCAATCTTCGAGAAATGATGGGCCAGATGGAGTTGGTGAAAAAGGTCATATATACATGGTAAAGGATACCTATTCTTTATTTTAGTCTGATTTATCACCCTATAGTCTATGCACATATGGAGTGATCCATCCTTCTTTTTCTCAATGAGGGTCAGTGCTCCCTTAGAGAAGTGCTAGGTCAGAAGAAGCCTTTTTCTAGCAATTCTTGCAACTACTTTTTTAGCTCAAGCAACTTAACGGGTGTCATCATGTAAGGTGCCCTGAAAATGGGGTTTGTCCCAGGAGATAATTCTATTGAGAAATCCACTTCTCTCTCCAGAGGTATGCTAGGAAAATCATCTAGGAATACATATGCATAGTACCTGACTACCTCTATTTCCTATAAGGGTTGCATCTTAGGCTCCAGCTCGGTAGCTACTGCTAGGAATGTCTGACAACCTTTAGATATCATCTGCTATGCCTTCATGGCTAACACATACAGGCTAGTAGTAGCATACTTCCTACCTCTAATGGTAAAGGGTGGGTGATCTGGTCTCTCAATTCTTATTTTCTTTTCCATACAGTTTATTTTTGCATTATAAGTATAAAGCCCATCCATGTCAATTATTACATCAAATTCATTCATATCTAGGAGGATAAAATATGTAAGGAGTTCATTGTCCATATATTTTAACTAGTATGCCTAGTGTCTTAAGGAGGGATGAAAAGATTCGACCACTAGGAGTAGTCACTTCTAAAAAATATCCTAAATCCTTTAAATCTAGACAAAGCATAGTTGTGATATTTCTCAAAATAGAAATGTTGGTAGAACCAGAGTCAAACAAGACTTTTATATTTTGTCCCATGATATCAAAAATTCCCTCTATCATACATTTGGCATTCGCTTGAGCCTTTTCATTCTCAATGAATAAGAATCGGGCTTTTCGATTCTCTCTCGTAGTTGGGGCCATTTCTGGTGGAGAAGTAGCTCCAGTTGTGGTGTTGCTACTAGTTGGGCCACCACTGGTTGTGTTATCATTGGTTCCTAACCTAATGGAGGTGGGAGGGACTAGTTGGCCACAAAGTGTTTCTCCTGATGACAGTGAAAGTACACATGCTTTGACACTTGCTAGTTTTTATCTTCTTGTAGGTACGACACTCATTTGTGGATGTGGAAAAGAAGACCTTCTTGTTTGGCTACACATCTAGGATGGTGAAAGCCGTTCTCTATGGCTAAGAGCTAGGCATCCTCCTTATTGATGACTTTCGTCTTGTCCTCATCTAGTACTTCTCTATGTTTAGCTTGATGAATTCTATGATGGTGGTGAGGGTAGACTGGTAGAGGTTCACGATTTTTGTCTTTGTCGATGTTCTTGAAGGCCAAGGCACTAATGGCCTTAGTGAGCTTCTTTTGTTGCTCCAGCCAAATTGCATTGGGGTTGTGAACCACTACTTGCCCGACAACGGGTCCAGGACCGGAAACATGGTCATCTATGGTCTCATCTTCTATCATAGGTTCATCTTCAGGTTTGGGACCATCTTCAGGGTTCGGCATGGCAAAGGGGACATCCTCATGCTCAGGGCCTCTCTCCGTAAAGGCCTCACCTTCCCTCTTCCTTTTCTTGGAGGATTCACCCTCCATGGACCTCCTCCTTTCTTCTGAGGAGGGTCTCCTCTTGTGGGAGGGCCTCGGTTAGGGGTATTCCAAGGGGGTTCCATTGGGGATGGTAGTATTCTTGGTGTGGGCCATCTTGTTTCACATAAATAGATAACTAACCTCAATTTCAGGTTTAGGGCATTAAAGCATTATAAATTATGTCCATGACATCTTTATTACATGCACTTTATGATTTTCCATAGGATTCCTTAACCCCAAATAACCATAACCCTAATTTCTCATAAAGGGATAGAGAGAATAGCTTTCAATTCCCTAGGGTTTTGTGAGTGAATTAAGGGGGAAGATAAGGGAAGAAATTAGATGAGAAGAAATCCTAGAGGTATTTTATTTTGAGTAAAATCCTCTAACTTTGGTCAGGAAGGATACATAGGTTTGGGAGTCCTCATAAGCCGACTAGTGATGTGGAGGGAAGTTTTGCCAGTCCCAGGATCATGGTTCCTTCTCGACACCATCATCTGTAGAAAGTACTCTTAATAGTTCCCTTGGGATCTATGGAGTTTTTATGAAATTAGTTAACTATTAAAGGTTAAATGGTAATCTTGGGATCTGATACCAAATGTTATGACCCTCTTCCCCTATTTACCCTAAAAAGGAGGACTGAGAGGGAAAAGGCCATAGTCATAATTTTGGGATCAGGATTAGCAAGTAACCAATAATAATAAATAAATTTCATTATATGGAAAAGAGTTTGATAAGAAGATAACCTCTCCTCAAGGTAATTACATGAAATGTCAACCTAATTGTTGTAACAAAAAAATTCTATTTATCTATAATCCTCCGTTTATGACTTTAAGTTTCCTTTCTTCATGTTGACATCTTCTTGCAAGTCCATCTTTTGAGCTAACATCAATTTAACCTAAATCGCAATGAAACAAAACAACGATCGGTATATTTCCATACTGGTATGTGGGGTAAACACAATATCCACATGCATGAGTAACAACATAGTCACTTCTCAACCCTTAATCTTTGAGGTATACCCACTCACTGGGGGTACCCAATCTTACCATACTCACTCTTTGAGAGTATTACTTTGATCTACCCACTCACTGGGGGTGATTTCCATCCATACCCACTCACTATGGGTGTTCATGTTATCATACTCACTCTTTGTGAGCATTTATTAGCCAACTCACTCATTGGGGGTGCTTTCAATAATTTTCGTGCATGCATTAAATCATAGATAATATCATGGGCTTGAGAAAGTTTTTTCCATATATGGTGAAACTCATATGGGCTTTATAGATTGTAGGAAATCAATAAACAAGCAACCATTTAGTTTGCAATCCATCCAGTAAATGCCTCGATAAAACCTCATAATTCGGTTAAGTCAAGTAGTCATATGTGTAATCGCATACCTTCCCCAATAGTAACTTGGTATCCAAGTAAAAGGCAACAAAAGCAACCAACCAAGCAACAATCCTAACAATAAAGCATATTACCCAAGTACTACTATTTTGTTCACAAACTCTCATCAATACTAACTTGGGGTCCAAGTTAGAGTTTTGTTAGGGTCTTGACCTCCCAAACCCTAATTATCACTTTGAATGCCTTTCTGGTTTACAAACCCTAATTTTATAATAATATGCATTTATAACTCAAGAAAACCCTCATTTTTAAACTTATGAATTATTGATCTCAAATTACATCCAAGATACCCTTTTTATCTAAAAAGTTGGTCTTTGACTAAATCAATTAAACATATTCAGATCTTTCTGACCTAGAAATTAGAGTTTTATACATTAAACACATTGAAGTTACCAACTTTTAGGCACTTTTAGAATTAGGGGCAGAACGAAGTCTTAGAATTATTTTTATTGCATTCCTTGCATTTCTCTGATAAAATTTCATACATTACTTGTTATCATTGGACCATCTTACTAACTATTATGATTTTAGAAAGATTCAATAATTTTAATCAATTGCAAGTTGCCACCTAGGCAGTGCGCCCTGGTCGCAGTCTTGCCAACTTGGTTGGGCCAACCAATGGGCTCACGCCACCAAAGTATGGTGTGCTTGTGTGGATCCATGCTATCCAAAGGAAAAGAGGGGAAAAGTATGAAGATGTCCTTACTTGTTTTGAAGGGGAGACAAGGGTAAATTGGACTTTCACAATTCATCGTCTTCTTCCTTCGTTTAGTTCTTCCTTGCAAATCAGATGGTCAACTAGGGAGTTGACTCTAAGGTTCTGATGCTTTGAGCATCGAGTGAAGGTGCTATCACCTTCTCCTGTCCACGATGAACTTGCCAATGGTCTTAATTTCCCTAGTGGTGGTATGAGTCATGAAGGTGCCAAGGTGTTGCCTATGATGAGGTTACAGAGAAGACCAGAGGGTCAAGGATGAAGCTTGAAGGTGAATTGAAAATAGAGAGGGACACTTCGAGTGTTTCAAAGTGTCGTAGAGATGGTTGGGGGTTTGCAGAAGGTTTATGGCCCTTATATAGTCTTGGGATCAATGGGTTGGGTCATGTTCATGGAGGAAATTGGGGAAACCCTAGATTGCCTTCCAAAGTAGGCAAATCCTAGATTAGGTAGGTGTGGTTTCTCCTCCCATGTTTGTTGGGAACGTTTCTAGAGTTGCATGTGGGTTAGTATGGAATAAAATAAATAAATAAAAGGAAATACATGTATACTTTTCCCGAGTTTCCTATTTCATATCAAGCTAGATAATGATCGGGTGGCCTTAGATTAGAGATCCACGACTCAGATCGACGTGCAAGCTAAAGGGGTCAGGTCCCTGATTTCTTTTTCTATTGGGTGAGGAGTTTTTCTCACTTAGAGGGAAAAGTCGAATACTATCCATGGTGATCAACCAGCAGTTGCTACTGACACCGTCCGAGTGCAAATTAAAGAAAGGTGCATAATGCAATGAGGGAATTGTCATTGAACTTGCTTCAGGACATATTTGACCTCATAAACCATCCTTCCCATGACATAGTTATTGACTTGATTGTCTATTAAAGGGGAATATGGTAAGCTAATTTTTTGTTTATGTTGTCTATGTTGATGGCATATTTCCCAATAGACGTGACAAAGGTTAGGGGAGTCATAAGTCAACTACCACTCTAATCTTGAACATTAGTACTCATAGTCATTGAATATTGATCATAAAAAATAGGGGGAGTACAATTATCAAATAGTACTTCCTAAGGTTATGAGATCACTGATCAAGGTCATAATAGTGCAAACATATTTCACAATTTTGCAAACTTTGGTTTATAATATATCTCCCTTCCTTTCATAAATCAAGGAAAGGGATGACTTTTGGACAAAGAGAAGTCAAATTGTAAAGTAAATAATTTTAAGCATAATAGTGGGTGTTCAAGACTTTGTATGATTCATATTGTCCAAAATTGAGACTTATAAAGAGGAATAATAGTCAATAGGGAAGTTTCCTCTTGTAACAAGTCTTCACATCATGGTCTAGGGGTCCAAAGACATAGTCATATTAAGGTATGGTGCATAATACATATAAATAGAGAAAGATTTTCTTAATCATTTTTTATATTTGATCAAATATGGGGGAAACATAGGTTCAATCAATAGGTACCTCATCAACTGTGAGGTGTAAAACATTAGTTCCATCTTATTTCATCATATAACAAATTCACCTCAATCAATAAGAGTAATTTTATCTATTTGGTGATATTGAGTTTACAAGAACTTCACACATGAGTACATCACTTTCAAGAGTACTTTGATTTATCTATTATGGATTTCAATTTTAGATCAAATTATGGTAGGATATTCAGCCATATTTTCCAAATTTTATCTTATATTTTAGTTGTTTCCCCATGCTACCCAAAAATAGGGACAGTACATGTTCAGTCAGTACACTCCATCAGAGACACAAAGAAGAGAAGTCATACTACTTATCTCTAATAGTTGGCTAGGGGTAGTCCTTAAAGAAAATATTATGAGAGAGAAGACTCTCTAGGGTTAAGGAAAATCCCTTCTTGATCTACTTTGTCCAGATAGAGTGGGGACTTTCAGCCATCATTGTGAGAAGGATAGGAGGTGATTATTAGCCAGAAATCTGAGCCTAGACACTATGGTTTCACCATTAAGGATTTTTAGGGTTTCAATGGTTCAAATATATGGGGAAGTCATTTAAACAAATGTGTACCTAAATTGTGTAGGATCTGATACCAAATGTCACAGAACCTTTTTTATCCAAATCCCAATTCCACTGCTAAGATGATGGTGAAGAGATTGAAGTGCCCATCCCTGATTGGCCCAATTAGTCTCACACTATAATATTCATAAAATAAAATACAACTCTTTCTAATGAAAACAAACCACAAATCCCTTTACATGGTCGTGAGAAACATGATAAAAACTTAAAAGGAGAGAAAAAATTAACTACAACAAAAATTTGTATAGTGTGATTACATATTATGCTCCCATGTTTGATGATCTATTAGTGTAGCTTCAAATCTTCTAGCAGAGTTCAAAAGATAAAGGGACATGAGTAGAGTAATCATTGTTTTGCTAAATCAAAAATCATGACCCAATGTCAGTGCAAAACATTGAGTATGGTTATGAAAAACATGAAACAATATAGGTAAGTTAAAAAAGAAATAACCACTTGGCAAGTTTGTAAGAAAAAAAAACAATAATAAAAATATCAAATTTCAAGTGATCAACAAGTAAAGTTTACAAAACAGGTCATAATATACTTGGAACAACAGTCACTCACCTTGCATATACGAGCGTGGGTGTAAAGACTAACAAGGTGCCACTTAAGTCTAAGGGAAAGGCCATAGTGCCACTTCACCCTAAGGGAAAGGCCATAATGCCACTTAACCCTAATGGAAAGGCATGGATCACCACTTGACCCCTAAAATAGATAAGAAGAAAGGCTTAAATGGTCAATAGCAAGGAAATGAGACGAGCATATTGCAAGTCCAGTTATAAAATAATAGAATGAATAATCTACATATAGATATTCAAAACACTAGTATGTAGGGAATGTTGAAGCTCATGCAAGTAATATAGACAAGTATTCTACACATACATATGTACACATATGTTATATCACATCAATCATGTTCAAGAGGATATAGTATGCATACCTTTTAAATAAGATCCTAAATCACAAATTCCAAGATGGAGGGGATCATTGAGTAGGGTCAAGTCCTAGTCAAAGGTGAATAGATCACGGTCATGATTTAGTGTTTGGGAATTTTGGTATTAAAAATAATAATATCTAGGGCACTTGTTCCACATGACTATAATAGGAATCATTCATCTTCAAAATAAACAACTAGTAAGATCTCACAACTTGTAAACAATATCAAATATCAAGCATACCCATGTGGATAAATGATCAAATAGGTCATATATGAACATTAAGAGACCCTTCATATATAACAAGTTTCAAGTCTATATTACGAAGTTTGAGATTATGATTATAACAATAGATTTGATATTGACTCCAGAAGGTTGGTCCTCAACCAAGATGGGGAAACTTGCAAGAGAGCACGGGAGAGAAATCTGAAGGGGGTTGAGTTTGCGGGGAAGGAATGGAGTCAGAAATGGGGCTCTTTATAGCAAGGGAAGGCCTAGAAATAGGTCTTTTGAAGGTTTTCTTTACTCTTAAAATATCCATGGTGGTACCACATTTGTAACTTATAGGCTTCGAAAAGTGTCAAGAATAGGAGAGAAGTTTTAACATACTAGATCTTGAACCCTACCCTAGAACTTTGATCTTTTTGGGATTAGCCAAACAAGGTTGAGATTAGACCTAAAAGGTGTTTAGTATAACCCTAATGAGCTAATACATGTATTAATCATCTTAATGTAATCTAATGTTCTCACATTATCCTTAGGTCAATAATGGACACATAAAATATGTAACATGAAGTAATGAAGTAATTACGTAGTCACATGTAACTCTTTTGGTGATAGTATTACGTTTTTGGATAAACAATAATGATAATAATGAAATAATGTGATATTAAGGGCCATAAATATTAATTGTGTCATAACTCGTTAAAGGAAACCCCAAAAGTAGAATCCTAGTTAAAAATTGTGTTCCTTGGATCCCAGTTACCTTGGGAGTCAAGTTTCACATTATTCATATAATAACAATTAATTTAATTCATTTTGGATAGAGAAGATCTATGTTTTCCCCAAAATATCAAATAAAATAATAAATTACTCCAAAAGAGGAAAATAATCTTGGATTCGTAATCTACATGATAAATATAACCTTTGGGTGAATTTTCATCCAATTTGGAGAAAGTTTGCTTAAACTGTGAAATCAGGAAAGAGAAAGTGTGTAGAACCTTCAAAATATCAAATAAAGATACAAATAACTCCAACATGTAAAATTTGTGGCATATTCATATCCAACACATTAAATATGACTTGTGTGTGAAGTTTCATAAAATTTGGAGAATCTTAAAGTCATTAATCCATGAGGAAAGAGAAAATAACATTTGATTTATTTAACACATTAAAAGTTATCAAAAGGAAAATCTAATTGATAATTGGAATCTACATGCTTTAATTAGACTCTATGCAAAATTTTATCCAAATTGGGGTTTGTTTGTACCCTCTTTGGAGGAGAGAGAAAATAGGAAATTAATTTCATTCCCACTTTAAATCGGATTTCGATATATATAAGTTTCTTATTTTTCTCTGTCATGATTTAGTTTGATCTCGGGTTTGTTCTGGGTTGTCTGATCTTTGATCTGACTATTGTAGGTCATCTCCTACCTTGGGTAGGAGACTGAGGTGTGCGTGTATAGTAGTGTCGGCTATTGTGTCCCGTTTTCTCGCATTTCCTCCCTCAATTCTCGACCATATTGGGAAATCTTCGGTGCGTTGGATTCGTGAGGAGTTTCCACATCCATCAAGCCCTAACTCGGACTTTGTGTTTCCTTTTTTGTGAAAACCCCAAATCCTTACACCACTAGGCATCGCGACTCCTATGCTTATGCCTCATATTGGACCCTTACCTATATATATATATATATATATATATATATATATATATGGGTATGTGTGTGTTCGTGGTTTCCCATAAAATCGTACAACACTCCCAATTGCTTCACTCATGATTGTTTTTCCTTTCAAGATCGAGTTTCTTCACTTGTTCTTGCAGTGAGCTTCCCTCTTCTCCCCGATGGTTGTTGCTCAAATTTCTTGCATCTACAGGTTCGTGAGGTTCTTTTCTACCTTTCTACATTTTTAGTTTCTCGCTTTAGCGACTAGCATGGATTCACCCAAATCCTTCATGCTTCATCCTACTACTCAGGAAGTGATGGCATAGGCTCACGATGGGGATGATTAACCCGGGAAAAAACTCAGTATTGCCCTTCTCTTCCTGTTTCTTCGTGCTATCTCACATGGGGGCCAAAGGTGTCTTTACCACCCCCTTCAATCTTGTTTCCATGCAGAGGTGTTTTGTTAGCTTTACTGTGCGGCCAGATGAGTTGGCCTCCTGTGATTGGGCCAACTTAGTGAGTGATCTCACTCTCTCTCTCTCGCCTTTTCGCAAGTCTCCCGCTGACATGGATTTTTGTGATTGGTTGATTTTCAAAAATTCATAACTAATTATCTGTTGGGCCAAAAATTACAAATAAATAGACGTTGGATTCAGAAAAATAAGAGCTATCTTTTGGTGTTAGTTTTGTCATCTAAATCCAATCTTAAAAATTGGTGATTTTAATGAATTTACCCAAATATATAATAACTTGCAAAATTCATAACTAAATATATATAAGTCAAAAAATATAATAAAATTTCTTGTGAACTTATAAAAAGGTAAAATAAAATGTGGAATGGTTTTGGTAACCTAAATCACATATAAGGAAAAAAAGTAATTTTTAGGGTTTGTGAAATCAATATCTAACCCTAATTTCACATACATAATAATAGGTGTTTTGGAGACCTAGATTTGGATATAGGAGTGATCTTGGACTGTTAGACTTTGTAGAGAGGTATTTTTGCAAACCTTATTATTCTATGTTGAGCAATTCACCTATATTTTTATCTTTCTCTTGGTCCTATGGACATTAGCCTATACACAATGTCTTTTCTTTTGAAAATCATGGTTCTTGTGAACTATCTTATTTTGTTACTAATCTTGTGATCATGGATATTCTCTTGGACTCTTTTCATATGATTTATATATGATGAACTCTATATGATGACATGTGATGTCTTTTGCCCACTTGTGAGGTGGATGTATATGTTTGCCACTTTTTTTGGTGATTTTGTAAGATCTGACTATACCCTTTTACATGCCTCTCTATTAAACATGCTATGAGAATCAATAGCACTAGAGTAGTGTAATTGCATTGGTTTTGGGTAGTATGCCCTTGTTATTATTGGGATGTAGGTGGTGGTGCCCCATACCTGGGTTTTAAGTTTGTGAGGCTGGGCCCAACTTATATACATTGGGAGTGGTAGTATGTCATCTCTATCAGGTTTCAAGTTTGTGAGGCTTGGTCGCCTTTGTTATTTATATTGTTCTAGGGCTATGTTTATCTCACATGCATGCAGGTTGATGATTTTGGGGTGTGTGCCCTACTATCTTTATATGTGCTAGTATGGCACGATTTTATTTGTTTGGTTATGGCAAGTATCTCTTTTGTTGTTGTTCCTTTCCTTTTATGCCTTTGTGGGTAATCCTTATATTTTCTATGGGAAGCCTTTTACATTTGTTATCCTTTATTCTGTATATTGTTGAATTTCCTTTTTAGTATGCACATACCAGCCTTTGTTGATGTTTCCTTTTCTTCTCCTTTTTGTGGGGTATGCTTCCATCCCCAGGTTTAGATCAAGGAGAGGATAAGCAAGGTGGACTTGGACAACAACCTTTGTAGCTGAGCTTTTAGGAGACTTGAAAGAGGTGGTTAGATGACCCTCAGCTGATGCTAGTTTGATTAAGATAGTTTTCCTTTTTGTCTCTCCCATGTGTGGTTTAGTGATGTATAATGATATCAAGCTTTGTAAATGTTAGATAAAGTATCTCTTCCACTGCTACTTATTGTGTTATGATACATACATGTTGAATGAATTGGTCATCATCCCTTTGGTGAAAAATTTTATGTGGTGTTTGGTTCAATGGATGTTGCCTTTTTACTTCTAGTAGGGAGTGGTACCCCTTTGGGATCCCACTCCTTACAGCATGGTATTAGAGCCACTAGTAGTCAGTTATCTAACTATTTCAATCTTGTCTCCTTTAGGATGTTTACCTTTTTCCATAGGTTGCTTATACCTAGTATCATTGCCTTATGCAGGAGAAACCCTCATGGTGGGAGATAACTCGACTCTTGACAACATGTCCGGCTACGAGACACCCCAGAACCCTAGGTTCAGGATGCCAAGCATTGATCCACCCTTTACCACACCAGTGACTCAAGTTACTCCTCCAACTGGAAGTGGACCATCAGTAGGTCAGGAGACTCCAACCTCTACTAGTAAGGGCATACTCATCTCTCCAGAGCAAGAGTTGGCCATTTTTTGACAACTTTTTGCTACTACCATGTGAGGAAAGATGAAAGACCCATTTGTTCTTGAAAAGTCTAAGGAGTATTCCATCTTGGAATTCATGAAGATACAACCACCCTCCTTCAAGGGTGAAGGTCAGATAGATATTGTCGATAAAACTAATGATTGGGTGCTAGCCATAGAAAGGACCTTTGATGGTATGGCTTGTCCTCCACACCGGAAGGTTAGGTTTGCTTCATATGTTTTGGACGGACCTGCTCGAGTTTGGTGGAACGGAATAGCAAGGACTCGTGATATCTCAATCATGACCTAGGAGCAGTTTTTGGTGCTTTTATGTGGGAAGTATATCTACACTGCTACCTTGAAGAAAAAGAAAGTTGAGTTCTATAGTTTGAAGCAAGGATCAATGACTATTTCTGCTTATGTGCAAAAATTATTATTGCTTGAGAGATATGCTTCTAGACTTAGTGAAGAACGTAGAGTTGACCTATATCTATAAGGACTCAACTACAACGTGGTTCGCGCTCTTATCTGACAAATTCCTTTGATCTTTCAGCAAATGGTTGATAAAGCCTTGTTTGTGGAGTCTTACCTAAGGTTTCAACCTAGAGAGTTTAACAAGAAGGAAGCCCGCAGGAGATGAACCGAGAAGAAACAAGTGTGTTAAGTGCAATGGTTACCATACTCCAGGGAAGTGTTCTTAGGACAAACATCATCATGGTACTCCATTGATATGTCATCATTGCAATGAACCTGGACACATTCAACCTAAGTTCCCCAAGCTTCATAATAAAGGAAGCCCTGTGGAAAGGCGAGCTGGAAGAGTTTTTGCTTTGGATGGTGAAGAAGTTAATGAGGATGAACCAGACCAGGGTAATCCATAGTTCTGTAGTTAGGCTTTACAAGTTATGTTTCCCTTTTTGCATGATGCTTTTATGTATGGATGTATGGAAGTATAGTGGAACCCTTTGTACCCAAAGAATATTTTAACTTAATAAGATGAATCCTTTAAGGGGTGGTGAATAAGTTGTTTTTTTATATGTGCATGCTTTGATAGTGAGGACAAAATCCCTTTAAGGGGTGGTGTGTTGTAACATACTAGATCTTGAACCCTACCCTAGAAGTTTGATCTTTTTGGGCTTAGCCAAACAAGGTTGAGGTTAGACCTAAAAGGTGTTTAGTATAACCCTAATGAGCTAATACATGTATTAATCATCTTAATATAACTTATCGTTCTCACATTAGATTTAGGTAAATAATGGACACATAAAATATGTCACATGATGTAATGAAGTAATTAGGTAATCACACATAACTCTTTTGGTGATATTATTAAGTTTTTGGATAAGCAATAGTGATAATAATGAAATAATGTGATATAAATGGCCATAAATATTAATTGTATTATAACTCATTAAAGGAAACCCCAAAAGTGGAATCTAAGTTAAATATCACGTTCCTTGGGTCCCAATTGCCTTAGGAGTCAAATTTCACACTATTCACATAATAATAATTATTTTAATTCATTTTGGATAGAGAAGATCTATGTTATCCCCAAAATATCAAATAAAATAATAATTGGCTCCAAAAGAGGAAAATAATCTTGGATTGGTAATCTACATTACAAATATAGCCTTTGGGTGAATTTTCATCCTATTTGGAGAAAGTTTGCTTAAAAGGTGAAATCATGAGAGAGAAAGTGTGTAGAAACTTTAAAATATTAATTAAAGGTACAAATAACTCCAACATGTAGAATTTGTGGCAAATTCATATCCAAAACATTAAATATGACTTGTATGTGAAGTTTCATCAAATTTGGAGAATCTTAAAGTCATTAATGCATGAGGAAAGAGAAAATATTATTTCATTTATTTAACACATTAAAAGTTTGCAAAAGGCAAATCTAATTACATAATCAGAATCTACATGCTTTAATTAGCCTCTATGCAAAATTTTATCCAAATTGGGGTTTGTTTGCACCCTCTTTAGAGGAGAGAGAAAATAAGAAATTAATTTCATTCCCACTTTAAATCGGATTTTGATCTATATAAGTTTCTTATTTTTCTCTATCACAATTTGGTTTGATCTTAGTTTTGTTCTAGGCCATCTGATGTTTGATCTAATGGTTGCAGGTCATCTCCTACCTTGGGTAGGAGACTGAGGCGCGCGTGTACAGTAGCATCGGCTACTGTGTTCTATTTTCTCACATTTCCTCCCTCGATTCTTGATCATATTGGGAAATCTTTAGTGTGTTGGATTTGTGAGGAGTTTCTGCATCCATCAAGCCCTGACTCAGATTTTGTGTTTCCTTTTTTGTGAAAATCCCAAATCCTTGCACCACTAGGCATTGCGACTCCTATTCTTAAGCCTCATATCTAACCCTTACCTATATATATGGGTATGTGGGTGTTCATGGTTTCCCATACAATTGTTCTACGCTCCCAATTGCTTCACTCGTGATTGTTTTGCCTTCTGAGTTTGAGTTTTTTCACCTATTCTTGAGGCAAGATTCCCTCTTCTCCCCGATAGTTGTTGCTCAAATTTCTTTCATCTAATGGTTCGTGAGGTTCTTCTCTGCCTTTCTACATTTTTATTTTTTCGCTTTAGCGACTATCATGGATTTACCCAAATCCTCCGTGCTTCATCCTACTGCTCATGTAGTCATGGCATAGGCTCACGATGGGGATGATTCCCCCGGGGAAAAACTCAGTATTGTCCTTCTCTTCATGTTTCTTCGTGCTATCTCACGTGGGGGGCATAGGTGTCTTTTCCACCCCCTTCAGTCTTGTTTCCGCGCAGAGGTGTTTTGCCATCTTTTCTGTGGGGCCAGATGAGTTGGCCATCTGTGATTGGGCCAACTCAGTGAGTTCTCTCTCTCTCTCACCTTTTCACAAGTCTCTCGCTAACATGGATTCTTGCGATTGGCTGATTTTCAAAAATTCATAACTAATTATCTATTGGGCCAAAAATTACAAATAAATAGTCATTGGATTCAGAAAAATAAGAGCTATCATTTGGTTGTTTCCTAAATGCAATCTTAAAAATAGGTGATTTTAATGAATTTACCTAAATATATAATAACTTGCAAAATTCATAACTAAATATATATAAGTCAGATAATATAATAAAATATGTTGTGGACTAATAAAAAGGTGAACTAAAAATTGGTATGGTTTTGGTAACCTAAATTGCACATAAGGAAAAAAGGTAATTTATAGAGTTTGTGAAATCGATATCTAACCCTAATTTCACATACATGATAATAGGTGCTTTCGAGACCTAGATTTGGATGTAGGAGTGATATTGGACTATTAAACTCTATAGAGAGGTATGTTTGCAAACCCTATTATTCTATGTTGAGAAATTCACCTACATTTTTATCTTTCTCTTGGTCCTATGGACATTAGCCTATACACAATGTCTTTTCTTTTGAGAATCATGGTTCTTGTGAACTATCTTATTTTGTTATTGATCTTGTAATCATCGATATTCTCTTGGTCTCTTTTGATATGCTTTGTACATGATGGAACTCTATATGATGACATGTTATGTCTTTTGCCCACTTGTGAGGTGGATGTATATGTTGGCCACTTTTGTTGTGATTTTGTAAGATATGACTATACCTTTTTACTTGCATCTTTATTAAACATGCTATGTGAATCAGTAGCACTAGAGTAGTGTAATTGTATTGGCTTTGAGCAGTATGCCCTTGTTATTATTGAGATAGAGGTGGTAGTGCCCCATACATGGGTTTCAAGTTTGTGAGGCTTGGCCCAACTTATATATATTGGGAGTGGCAGTATGTCATCTCTATTAAGTTTCAAGTTTGTGAGGCTTGGCCACCTTTGTTATTTATATTGCTCTAGGGCTATGTTTATCTCACGTGCATGCAGGTTGATGATTTTGGGGTGTGTGCCCTACTATCTTTGTATGTGCTAGTATGGAATGATTTTATGTGTTTGGTTATGGCAAGTATCTCCTTTGTTGTTGTTCTTTTCCTTTTATGCCCTTGTGGGTAGTTGTTATAACCCCAATTTTTGGGTTCAAGTGGTGAGAAATATAATTTCTCATAATAAAGATGTTTGAACAAATAATCATATATTTTGTTGAGAATAATTGGATTTCGTTTAAAATAGCCTTGTTGTTTGATTTGTGGGATTTATTGGCTATTGGGCCCAATAAAAAGGAAAATAACAAAGGAAATTCAATTAGTAAATGGATAATTGAATAATTGATAAAAGAAATATGTGGAAACCTCTAGAAGGCAAATCCAAAGAGGATTTCGTGCCTCTTGGGTTCCTTGGGCTCCAAGGAGTACAAGTTGCATAAATAAAGCAATGAGAAAAGAAAAAGGTTAATTAAGTATTTCTTTATGAAGAAAGAAACTGGGAAATAATGATATAATGTGGAAAATGAATGAAAAGAGGCATAAATGAGATTTCTTGGGGAAATTTCGTATCCATGTGGTTGTTAATATTAAAAGGAATGCCAATGAGGAAAATAAAAGAGAAATATAAAGAAATCCTCAAAAAGGAATATTTAAATGAGAAATAAACAAGATAATGTGAAATAAGGCATAAAGATGCATCTAGAAGGATAATAAATATCCTTGGAAAAGGATTTCGAAATAATGGAGTATATTGGGATCCAAGGAGTCCCAATAAAGAGGAAAGAAAGAGAAAATACTAAAAAGGAAGAATAAGAGGATAATGTGTTGCATTATTAAGGAAATATGTAATATTAATAAAAAGGGAGTATTTTCTATTAAAAGGAACCATGATTTTGTGACAAATAACTAAAAGGCAAGTTTAAAGAGAGTAAGAAAGAGGAATTTCGAATTCCTAAATATCCATGCAACAAGGAATATCAACAAAATAAAAGTTAATGAAGAAAGAGAGAGAGGGTTGCTTCACAACCAAGGAAAAATGTATTTCCTTTCAAGTTGGGACTTGAGTCCTCATGAGGCACGCATTAGGGCTTCAAACTCCACCCTATATATAGGGTAGCAACCTTAGTCCAAGTTTAAATATGGAATCTCACGCAACCTTCTCCTTCTTCCTTGTTCCTTACGTATAAACCCTAGTTGAGGGTATAGCTCTCTTCCTGGGACGTTTGAGGGTCCTGGTTTGATCTGGTTGGAGGCTTGAAGTACCCACGTAGCTGCAGGGTAACTTGGCGATCGATTCTCCGCGCTAACCTGGACGCATGAGCACTGGATGTGCTGCATGGTCGGCCGCATAGGCGGACCTGGCCCGCGCAGGTCGGCAGCTTTGGCCGCGTGATTTCGGTATCCAGTGGAGCGCCATGGAGCTCCGAAGGTGGAGGGACATCTCCCTGTGGTCTCCGGGGTCCAGGAGAGGCTGGGGAAGGACCGCAAGCCGCAGCTAGGGCTGCTGCGGCGGCCGTCTCAAGCTTGAAGACGACGGAAAGACATTAGACAAATCTGCCCTCTGCAGGGCTAAGGAGCTTTTCACTTACGCGGGGGCATTTTCGTAATTGAGTTATGTTTCCAAAAGAAAGGAGCCGCTTTGCATGGAAACGATGACGTGGCAGTTCCTCATTGGCCGGAAGTAAGTGATTTTGTTAAAATCGTAACTTTTTAATGGTAACTCCGATTAGGACAAGTTATACATGTATTTTGATCAGAAAAATGCAAGGAATCCATTAAAAATAGTTTTATAGCCTGAATCTGATCATAGTTCGAAATGTAGTGCAAATTATCATCTTTAATGAATTAAAGGATAAGAAACCCTATTTTGAAATAAATAAAGTGTTTAGTAGGGTTTAATGGATCATTAGAGTTGATGTTAACCTGTTAAATATAAAAAGGTAAATTATGTTCAAAAAGGAAGAACTTTGCATATGATTAGTCTAATTTAGAGTTTATATGCTTAAAATTGGAAAAGTACATAAAGTTATCATCATTAGTGTTTTAATTAATGAAAACCCTTAGATTTGAAGATAGATGGATTTCATGTTGTTCAAAGGATAATTTTAACCTTTTGTTGATAAATATGAGGATAGGATCCAAAAAGATGATCTTTTTATATTAATTGGCTTAATTAGGGTTTCGTGCATGATTATGCATTAATGAGCTTAAAACCCTAATTTAGATGAATATGTCATTCAAATGGTTTAATTGTACAAATCGAAGAATAAAATAGAGATATGGTGATTTGAAGATAAATTGAGTACCAAAGATCTTTAATGTGAATTATTTGGATAATTAGTGTTTCCTAGTGTATAAAAGTGGAAATAGTGATAAATAAGGTTCGTATATGTGAGTTGAACTATAATGAAATATGATTTGTCAATTTGAAAGAAACTGAAGATGATATTAGCCTTAATGTTTTGGATATGACCAAAAAGGATAAAGATAATAGTTTTAGTGTAAAAGAAACATATTAGACTTATTTGACATTCAATTGTGCCTATGATGCAGAAATTAGGGTTTGTGAACTAAAAGAGCATTAAAAGTGATAAATGCATAATGAAGGCTAAAAACCTAATAAAACCCTAAGGTTGGCCTAGAAATTATAAGGTGGAATCCAAGTTGATCTTGTGGATGTTTGAATAAAACAATGACACTTGAATGTTATGCATTATTTTCAGGATATTGTTGATTGCTTGTTAATTGTATTGAATGTTAATGCATGGACATCAAATTACTATGGATCAGGTATGTGTTTACGCTTATGACTACCCGAATTAGTTTTCCGGGATTTTATCGATGTTTCCATCGTGGCTTGAATTAAACTGTTGGATGTATTTAATTCATGCAAAGTATAATGTGAATATGACTATCACATAAGAAATATGCCTACTAGCTCAGATCCTAGTCCCCTCTATAGCTTTATAGATTGACCTAGTAAATGGCTACCAATGAGGGTAGGTTCATCAGGTCATTAAATGACTTAGTAAATGGCTACCAATGGGGTAGGTCCATCAAGTCATCATGAGTCAGGGATTGGTCTACCTTTGGGTAGGACCATGCGACTCCATAACCCTAGGTATTGGCTACCTGTGTGGTAGGGCCATGGGGGTAAGGATCTACCATATGAGAGAGGTGGTATCCATGTCCACTGCAGGGACGTTACAGAGAAAGGGGATAGGCAAGGATTGAGTAGTATTGCTTAAAACATAATCTTAGTTGTTAAAAGATATTTGAATGATTACATTGTTATCATAGTTGCATGTTTATTGTTTCCCCCACATACCAGCTTCGGCTGACCGACATTTTGTTTGTCAGTGTTTTAGGTACAATGAAAAGAACAAACAGTAAAGTGGCACATGTGATACTAAAAGAGAATTAAAGTACAAAGGAGGATTAGATAGATTAGTATCGGTGTGGATAGAAGACCAAGTTTTCAAAAGGTATGTAAAGAAAAATTTCATTACCATTTTCAGTATAGTATGTTAGAATTTAATAATTGTTTATGGTTATATGTCGAACCTTTGATCCGGGATTAATGGGTGCGGCTCAACCTCTTGGTCTCCCTTAATTGGGGGTTATCGGGAGGTGGGGTTGTAACATTTGGTATCAGAGCGTAGGTTCCTCATTTAACCATTAATAATTATTAAATTTTACAAACTCCATAGAACCCAAGGGAGTTATTAGAGGAGTATCTGAAAGACGGAGGTGTCTAGAAAGGGATCACGACCGGGGGCTGGCAAGATTTTCCTCCACACCGCTAGTCGGAATATGAGGACTCCCGGACCCGTGTGACCGCCTGGCCAAAGTCTTAGGGTATGAATCGAAATAAGATACCTTTAGGACTTCTCATCTTATTCATCCCTTCTCATCACAAAATTCTGATAAGGACATAAAGGATTAGGGTTTCCTTTCTTCTCCTCACCCTCTTGAGGTATGGGTAAGGTTAATAAGGTTTAAGGAATCTTCCACTAAATTAATTAAAGGCATGTAAATAAGATGTCATGGACATAAGCTTAATAGATTAAGCGCAAAATAAATAATAGATACATGCTTAGGCCGTATGACATAAGATGTCATGTCCTCAGAAGAGACCAGAGGCTAGACCTTCTTGTCAAGAGGACAAGTTAGTCTTGGAGATAGAGATCTCCATTGCAAGTAGAGACCTGGCACATCCTCTAAGGATGATGCTAACCCTAACCCTAAGTGAAGGTTAGAGAGAGATGAGTTGGACCAGGTGTTTAAAAGGACATGCCTTTTTGGATGCCATATGATCAATGGGTGACCTGGCACCTTTGGCAACCTCAACCCTGGGAAGGGTCGTGCATGTTAGGGTACATGATAGCTCTTTAGATGATGATATTAGTGAAGGACCATAGAAAACCCATGGGCTTGTACCAGTAGGGCATAGCTGGAACCTAGGGCACGTCATAGTGCTGACGGTAAGATGAAACCCTGGATAAGGAATTATGATGGAGCATAAAGGGTTATGGATGATCTTGAGCAACCATAAGTTCGAACCTAGGCTTCACCCATGTAGAGCATGCCTTTGAGGTTGAACCTTCATGAAGAGAGGACCTCTAATGGTGAGGTTGGATGTAGGGTTAGCTCTAGAGAGAGCAGGAAACCCAGCAAGAAGGTTGGAAGCCTAAAACCCTGAACAATGGATGATAGTGGTTGCCTCATGATCGTTCCCTGAAAGTTGATGATACCTTGGTTGTCTTTAGAGGGACCAAACCTAGAGAAAAGATGAAGCTTCTGGTACCTACGTGCCTATGGTATAGATGTTTACCTTTAGAGGTAGGAAGAAGAGTTCCTTAGACCTAGAAAAGTGTAGTAGCAGGTTATGAGGCCTTGTACCTTGTTGGAGGACCCAACCCTAGGTGTTACTTGAGTTGAAGGATGACAAGAAGTGCATGTCATACCTTTTGCATGCTTGGTTCGTAGTTAAGAGATAGAGCATGTAGTTGGACACCTACAAGTGAACCTAGGGTCCTAGGCTTAAGAGGGGAAGTAGTGTACCTAATGCTCATGGTGAGAGTTGAGTTCCTGGTCGAAGCGAGCGTGGTACTTCTCATGAATAGAGGAAAAGGGAAACCCCTTAAGTTTAAGGTATGTTTGATGAACCCCTCACAACTAGGATAATGATAAGGGAAAGAATGATCTTGATCCGGTATTGAGGAAAGAGGACAAGTATGACCTAGCATGGTACCGTAAGTGATCTGCTGTGCCTTAATGGCTTGCTAGGGTTAAGTAGGCTCGTGTGGATGTAAACCCTAGACCTAAGAGCTTTTGTGACCTTTTTGTCAAGGGATGGTTTTCCTCCCATCCTGGGAGAAGGACCCCTTTGGAAGGGTGTATATCAGTTTTGCTGGTTCAAGGTAACCTAAAGAGGTCGCATAGGATCTTGAGAAGCTAAGTGAAAAGTACATGGTATGAGAACGAACCTGCAGACCCATAGATATCCATCTCTATTGCATGTGAATGTGTTACCATGGAGGTAACCAGTATGGGGCTTGACCAAGGTAGGCAGGTTGCCATAATGCCTATGAACGGATGAGAGTCAGCCCATGAATGCCAAAAGAGAGATGATGAAGACTTGGGTAAGATTCTAAGTGAACATGTACTGTAATGGAGAATCCTAAGTCTATCCTAGGTTCAGGTAGGGATAAGACCGATGAAAGTAGGAGTTGCCTAATTCCCCAGTTGCACATGACTATAGGGTCGGGAGGTAACAGCTATCATTGTCTGAGGGCCATGGGTTAGGAGATTGATCACCTTCATGAACTCATGGGACCCAAAGGGCAGATGAGTAGGGCACTCTCTTGATGCATGAGGGGAGAGGTATGACCCCAAAAGAGTCGATACCCTATAGACCTAGAGGAGATGACCAAGGATATAAACCCCAGTAGGTTCAAGTCTAGTTGGATATCATGATGTTTGTGATGAAGAGACATATGTGGCACGTTGCAACTTAGATGTAAAGGAGTATTGGCAAGGTGGGATGTACCATCTCTACTCTTGGAACAGGAATAACTTTGTATTTGGACTGCATCCAAATGCTTATTTCCTCTTGTTATGGGGGTGAGAGATAGGACATTACGCATGCCATACACCAAAGATAAGAGATGATGTAGGTTGGAATGTTGCCACGAGAAATGGGATAGATAAGATAACCTACCCTGGTAAGGTGAATGTTACATGGATGTTTTGCAAATATTAAAAGGAATGAGGTAGTCACCTTATGAGGATGTTTCTAGAATGAGCTAAGTGGAGCTTACAAGTTATACCAGGTTGAGTTTGGTCACCATGATGATGAAATCAGAGAGTGTTCTTATGAAGATAAACATATAGTTTGAGGTGACATGATAAGTGAAATACATGGAAGTGTAATGTTACCTAATACCTAAGGGTGTGAAGTGGTAATAGATGCTCTGGTTGAGATACATCTGACTTGTTTGACCAGAAGCTAGAAAGGGTTGATTGGCTAACCTTAAGTTCGAAAAGGAGAGGTGTTTGGATAACACTCAGATGTAACAAGATACATTGAAAAGTTATGGTTGTTTGGTTAGACAATCTAGTCCTGGATGCAATGAAAGGATGGTAGTAGAACCTCAAGTGCACTTCTTTGGAAAAGAAGGTGATGAAACCCTGACAAGAGTGGTTTAGGGTTTCGAAGGAATCGATCTTGAAAGAATCAAGACATACAGGAAATCATGATACACCATGGAAAATGGCAATAGCCTGTTAGATGCTTAAGATGAGGTTGCATGTGGTTTATGGCCATGCAAGCCAGGAGGTAAAGGACGAACCCCAGTAACCTAGTGTATCGATATAGAGGACAAAAGAGTCCCTGAGAGGGAATGGGAGCTCAACACTATGGATGTTGTGATAGGTCTTCCTTGGGCCAAGGAAGGTCGAGATGCAATACGGGTTATGGTAGGTCGCCTTACCTAGATAACATGAGAAAGAAAGAGTTCTGTTAAGGAATAGATCTAGTTGAACTACCCATGAGAGAGATGGTTCAACTACACCATGAAGCGAGTTCAAAGGTTTTTGAGTTTGACCTAAGGGTTCTTTTCCATAGAGAGGAAGAACTCAATGTTAGTATAATTTATCACCCCTAACTATGGTTAGTATGATCCAGACTAAAGGGTCTGATGAGGGCATGTGTGCTCGTTCAGGGTGATATCTAGAGACAGTTCTTGTCCTATGAAAGATGTGACTTCGACCACCATAGCCAGTATCGGGTTTTATATGAAGCTCTGTAAGGGAGGTTGTGTCGGTCACCACTTCAGTAAGGTGATGTTGGTGAAAAGGGCCACATGATGGTTAGAAAAGGGCCACATGATGGTTAGAAAAAGGGACCACAGTGCGCTTAGATGAAGTCACTTTGATTGTGCAAGGGTTGAAAGGAGCCTAGAGATGATGAGAGTCGTGATCAGATGCAAAGTAGACTGACATACAAGTTACTGTGGGAGAAAATGTGACATGAAAATCCGACCCCTCTAAGTTATAACTAAGGGAGCTGAGTTCCCGATACATGGGTCCATTAGAGATGGATGGGTGGAGAAGGTTAGGTTTGACCCTACCCCTCAGGATAGAGTAATGGGAAATGTTTTCCATGTATCCAATTTAGAGCACTATGTGAGATACCCCGACCATGTGCTGGGCAATGAACCTAGTGAGCCCCAAGGGAGGCTAAAATGGCCTGAGTCACTTGTGTAGTTTATAGACGCCAGGATGAAAGGACTCAGAGAAAAGAATATGTGATAATAAAGGTTCTTTGAAAATGCCATGGGTACGGAAAAGCCACATAGGGGCCAATGATGGACATGGAAAAGTCTTATCCTGAATTGTTTGTTTGCTGGTTTGAATTTTGAGGACAAAATTCCTATAAGAGGGGAAGGATGTTATAACCCCAATTTTTGGGTTCAAGTGGTGAGAAATATAATTTCTCATAATAAAGATGTTTGAAAAAATAATCATATATTTGGTTGAGAATAATTGGATTTCGTTTAAAATAGCCTTGTTGTTTGATTTGTGGGCTTTATTGGCTATTGGGCCCAATAAAAAGGAAAATAACAAAGGAAATTCAATTAGTAAATGGATAATTGAATAATTGATAAAAGAAATATGTGGAAACCTCTAGAAGGCAAATCCAAAGAGGATTTCGTGCCTCTTGGGTTCCTTGGGCTCCAAGGAGTACAAGTTGCATAAATAAAGCAATGAGAAAAGAAAAAGGTTAATTAAGTATTTCTTTATGAAGAAAGAAACTGGGAAATAATGATATAATGTGGAAAATGAATGAAAAGAGGCATAAATGAGATTTCTTGGGGAAATTTCGTATCCATGTGGTTGTTAATATTAAAAGGAATGCCAATGAGGAAAATAAAAGAGAAATAAAAAGAAATCCTCAAAAAGGAATATTTAAATGAGAAATAAACAAGATAATGTGAAATAAGGCATAAAGATGCATCTAGAAGGATAATAAATATCCTTGGAAAAGGATTTCGAAATAATGGAGTATATTGGGATCCAAGGAGTCCCAATAAAGAGGAAAGAAAGAGAAAATACTAAAAAGGAAGAATAAGAGGATAATGTGTTGCATTATTAAGGAAATATGTAATATTAATAAAAAGGGAGTATTTTCTATTAAAAGGAACCATGATTTTGTGACAAATAACTAAAAGGCAAGTTTAAAGAGAGTAAGAAAGAGGAATTTCGAATTCCTAAATATCCATGCAACAAGGAATATCAACGAAATAAAAGTTAATGAAGAAAGAGAGAGAGGGTTGCTTCACAACCAAGGAAAAATGTATTTCCTTTCAAGTTGGGACTTGAGTCCTCATGAGGCACGCATTAGGGCTTCAAACTCCACCCTATATATAGGGTAGCAACCTTAGTCCAAGTTTAAAGATGGAATCTCACGCAACCTTCTCCTTCTTCCTTGTTCCTTACGTATAAACCCTAGTTGAGGGTATAGCTCTCTTCCTGGGACGTTTGAGGGTCCTGGTTTGATCTGGTTGGAGGCTTGAAGTACCCACGTAGCTGCAGGGTAACTTGGCGATCGATTCTCCGCGCTAACCTGGACGCATGAGCACTGGATGTGCTGCATGGTCGGCCGCATAGGCGGACCTGGCCCGCGCAGGTCGCGGCTTTGGCCGCGTGATTTCGGTATCCAGTGGAGCGCCATGGAGCTCCGAAGGTGGAGGGATATCTCCCTGTGGTCTCCGGGGTCCAGGAGAGGCTGGGGAAGGACCGCAAGCCGCAGCTAGGGCTGCTGCGGGGGCCGTCTCAAGCTTGAAGACGACGGAAAGACATTAGACAAATCTGCCCTCTGCAGGGCTAAGGAGCTTTTCACTTACGCGGGGGCATTTTCGTAATTGAGTTATGTTTCCAAAAGAAAGGAGCCGCTTTGCATGGAAACGATGACGTGGCAGTTCCTCATTGGCCGGAAGTAAGTGATTTTGTTAAAATCGTAACTTTTTAATGGTAACTCCGATTAGGACAAGTTATACATGTATTTTGATCAGAAAAATGCAAGGAATCCATTAAAAATAGGTTTATAGCCTGAATCTGATCATAGTTCGAAATGTAGTGCAAATTATCATCTTTAATGAATTAAAGGATAAGAAACCCTATTTTGAAATAAATAAAGTGTTTAATAGGGTTTAATGGATCATTAGAGTTGATGTTAACTTGTTAAATGTAAAAAGGTAAATTATGTTCAAAAAGGAAGAACTTTTCATATGATTAGTCTAATTTAGAGTTTATATGCTTAAAATTGGAAAAGTACATAAAGTTATCATCATTAGTGTTTTAATTAATGAAAACCCTTAGATTTGAAGATAGATGGATTTCATGTTGTTCAAAGGATAATTTTAACCTTTTGTTGATAAATATGAGGATAGGATCCAAAAAGATGATCTTTTTATATTAATTGGCTTAATTAGGGTTTCGTGCATGATTATGCATTAATGAGCTTAAAACCCTAATTTAGATGAATATGTCATTCTAATGGTTTAATTGTACAAATCGAAGAATAAAATAGAGATATGGTGATTTGAAGATAAATTGAGTACCAAAGATCTTTAATGTGAATTATTTGGATAATTAGTGTTTCCTAGTGTATAAAAGTGGAAATAGTGATAAATAAGGTTCGTATATGTGAGTTGAACTAAAATGAAATATGATTTGTCAATTTGAAAGAAACCGAAGATGGTATTAGCCTTAATGTTTTGGATATGACCAAAAAGGATAAAGATAATAGTTTTAGTGTAAAAGAAACATATTAGACTTATTTGACATTCAATTGTGCCTATGATGCAGAAATCAGGGTTTATGAACTAAAAGAGCATTAAAAGTGATAAATGCATAATGAAGGCTAAAAACCTAATAAAACCCTAAGGTTGGCCTAGAAATTATAAGGTGGAATCCAAGTTGATCTTGTGGATGTTTGAATAAAACAATGACACTTGAATGTTATGCATTATTTTCAGGATATTGTTGATTGCTTGTTAATTGTGTTGAATGTTAATGCATGGACATCAAGTTACTATGGATCAGGTATGTGGTTACGCTTATGACTACCCGAATTAGTTTTCCGGGATTTTATCGATGTTTCCATCGTGGCTTGAATTAAACTGTTGGATGTATTTAATTCATGCAAAGTATAATGTGAATATGGCTATCACATAAGAAATATGCCTACTAGCTCAGATCCTAGTCCCCTCTGTAGCTTTATAGATTGACCTAGTAAATGGCTACCAATGAGGGTAGGTCCATCAGGTCATTAAATGACTTAGTAAATGGCTACCAATGGGGTAGGTCCATCAAGTCATCATGAGTCAGGGATTGGTCTAACTTTGGGTAGGACCATGCGACTCCATAACCCTAGGTATTGGCTACCTGTGTGGTAGGGCCATGGGGGTAAGGATCTACCATATGAGAGAGGTGGTATCCATGTCCACTGTAGGGACGTTACAGAGAAAGGGGATAGGTAAGGATTGAGTAGTATTGCTTAAAACGTAACTTAGTTGTTAAAAGATATTTGAATGATTACATTGTTATCATAGTTGCATGTTTATTGTTTCCCCCCACATACCAGCTTCGGCTGACCGGCGTTTTGTTTGTCGGCATTTTAGGTACAATGAAAAGAACAAACAGTAAAGTGGCACATGTGATACTAAAAGAGAATTAAAGTACAAAGGAGGATTAGATACATTAGTATCAGTGTGGATAGAAGACCAAGTTTTCAAAAGGTATGTAAAGAAAAATTTCATTACCATTTTCAGTATAGTCTGTTAGAATTTAATAATTGTTTATGGTTATATGTCGAACCTTTGATCCGGGATTAATGGGTGTGGCTCAACCTCTTGGTCTCCCTTAATTGGGGGTTATCGGGAGGTGGGGTCGTAACAGTAGCCCTTATCTTTTCTATAGAAGCCCTATTATATTTGTTATCTTGTATTCCGTATATTGTTGAATTTCCTTTTTTAGTATGCATATACCATCCTTTGCTGATGTTTCCTATTCTTCTCTTTTTTGTGGGGTATGCTTCCATCCCCAGGTTTAGATCTAGGAGAGGATAAGTAAGGTGGACTTGGACAACAACCTTTGTAGCTGAACTTTTGAGAGACTTGAAAGAGTTGGTTAGATGACCCTTAGCTGATCCTAGTTTGATTAAGATAGGTTTCCTTTTTGTCTCAACCATGTGTGGTGTAGTGATGTATAATGATATCAAGCTTTGTAATAGCTAGATAAAAAATCTCTTCTGCTGCTACTTATTGTGTTATGATACATACATGTTGAATGAATTTGTCATCATCCCTTTGGTAAAAAAATTTATGTGGTGTTTGGTTCAAGGGGTGTTGCCTTTTTACTTCTAGTAGGGAGTGGTTCCCCTCTGGGATCCCACTCCTTACAGAAGTTAAACGTGAATCTAGTGAAGGTTCTCGAGAGGAATCAAATGCACCCCTAAACATGTGAAATGGATGAAATATGAGAAAGATCTGCTTGCCCAACGGTCTGAGGTTCCCCCCCTACCCATGGATACTAAACAAGAAGCCCCAAATCGGGGATGAACCCAACCAGGCTGGTTGGGCGCAGCCCAATAAGCCAAAAACTCAGTCAATTTTGCCAAAAAAATGATGTTAAGGTCTATCTTTGGGAATTTATAACACGAGTAGGAAGCTTTGATTTGGATAAAATTTAGGTGTTCGGCTTATCATAAGGTATAGAATATTTTCAAAGATTTTGGGATTAAAAAATAAAGTGAAATTTGGAAATGATGCAAAGGAGTATCAAGTCAAAATCAATGTGTATTTCTGTATACACAAAGTATAGCAATGCATAAAAGACAAATTAAGAATCATAAACTTATCAAATGATTTAATGATGATAAAGTGAAGTATAAAGTCAAGAATAAAGGGTTTACAATAGCAAAATTTGGAGATATGAAAACTCACTTTATCACAAACACCTAACCTGAGAAGCTGGAAGACACCATTGTGTTTATCACCAAGCCCAAGATCATCACTTTCTCAAAAGATGGGGTTCTAGTAGGACTTGAATATAATCCCACATTGTACATCACCAACAAACATAGTGATATGAATGTTGCCATCATGTTTGGTGGCAATGGTGTTTCCCTTATTGTCATACCATTAAAAATGGATGTCATGTTTGATATCTATTTTGAAGAAGATGCACACTATGAAAACAACTATTCTAGCTTTTAAATGATCTCCCAAACAAGTCATGGGTGATTTTCATTTGCAAATATAGGTGGGGCCAAAGATATTGTCAAAGATGTATATTGTTATGGATATCAAGATATATTTTAACCTATTGATTTGCCATCCCTGATTAAGTAAGTGTCCTTCCTTATTTCCTCCATAAATGCCATTAATTCAGACGACAACACCAACATTACATTTGGTGGAGATCTCTTTCCAGAAATGGAGGTCCCAACATGGATATTGGATTTGTATTTGTGCTTCCACTCGCAGTGAGTTGAGACTATAAACTACATACATGAACAATTCATATTGTTTGCCCCTATACAACATGACCATGAATGCTACCTCAAGGCTTTGACGAGAATGGGTCTCAATCTAGACTGTGACCAAGGGAAGATATAGAACGACATCACCAAGTGCATATTTGCTCCTAAGAAACATGACACCATCAATATCAAATACAAAGAGACCTTAGGGAAAAAGATGAACACTTGAATTACGATCTTCACATTGGCATCCAACCACAGTATGGAAAACCCAAGAATACCTTGACCAAAAAAGAGGATGAAGTCCCAAGACCTTTTTCCAAGTTGTTGTTCAAGTATCACAACAATAGGAAATATGAACGCTTTTGAGACAAAGTCAGAGAGCAAGAATACAAATACCAATCTATGGAGACCATCAACGAGAACAATGAAGTATTAGAGGTCTATTTAATTAGTTAATTAAGTTATTGTATCTATTTGTAATATGGTTCCAATTGTGTCTTGGCCTATTAGGTTTTTCTTGATTTTGTTTGGTTCTCCCTTATCCTATTTATAGAACAAGGGGTCTTTCTTTCAATCAAAAAAAAAATCTACACAAAGAAAATTCTCCACCATATCGTTTTTCTACATGGTATTAGAGCATTGATCCTAACCTAGGGAGAAAAAGAAAGATCCTCCACCTACGAACAGCTGTCATCCCTTCTTGGCTTGCACGATTTCCAGGCATCATCACGACTACCATGGTGGTCTTATTTCTTTGTTCTTCATCATAAATGTCCTATATTTTTATCGGTTCACCAAATCATGGCCATCATCAATATTTATTTGCCTCCCCCAGTCCATCTTTCTAGTTGTTGCTTCCCCACACCCTCCTCGCCCTATGCAAGATCCAGATGTTATTCACTGTCAAAAACTCCCCTACTTTCCATCACTCACAGTGATCAGATTTCTTGTACAAGTCTGTAAAAGCAAGATGAATTATTTTATGTGCCAAAATGCATGCACATTCTCGGAGTGGTGTATGGGCACTTGAAAGCCGAGAATGTGATCCACGGAGTAAATTCCTTTCTTCCTCGTCATAATCCTCTCTGTTGGATCAGTCAACACCTCTAAAATATCCTTCCTTATTTAGTGCCATAAAGGAAAAACGCAATAACACCATCGTCCTTATCTGTCGCGCTCTTTGGCAAGAGTGTCTTTAGTCGATCGCACAAAAAGAAAAGAGTCATTTCTTTGCCTTTCTGAAAATTCATTGCCAACATTTTTGTCGATTCCTACATATCGCAATAAAAGACTCTACTGGCCTCTATTCTCTACGCTCCCAACCCGTAGATTTGGCATGGCGGGTTTAGTCAAAAGCACTTTAAGTTATCCAACTTGATGCTCCATACACCAATTTAATACAATGTTGACCTCCATGTTACGAGCGTGAAAAATGGAAAACAGAGAGCATCCTTCCACGACAAATGTATCCTTGCGTTATGGAAAGGAGTGGGCCGATTAATGTGAGGCCCATGTCAGTGAACATGGGCATGCTTGCTTCCAATGATCAAACTATCGAGTTCTTCGTTACTTCTTACTACCAGAATGAAATCACCTTCTTTTATGTTTGCAAGTGTTGGTTTTGTAATAAGCCAAGAGCCACACAAAGAAGACACCTTCTTTTCTTTTGATCTAGTTCAAAAAACTTATTTTTCTTATTTTTGGGTCTTAAAAAGATCAATTTATTTTTCTATCAAGATCTATATAATCAGGTCATGTGACACACTAACATGAGTTGTCAATTACCTCCTCCACATACTTGCCTACTTAGGCCCTACCTCTATTATGGTTTTCTACTTTCTACCCCAACCACTCTCTTGACTCTTTTCGTGGTTGATGTGAGGGAGAGAATAGAAGATGATGCATAGAGGGAAGAGATGATACTTGCCTACTTAGGCCCTACCTCTATTATGGTTTTCTACTTTCCACCCCAACCACTCTCTTGACTCTTTTCGTGATTGGCATGAGAGCGAGAATAGAAGATGATGCGTAGAGGGAAGAGATGAGATGGAGGAGAGAAGAAAAGGATTCCAATTCTGATACTCTATGGATCTTCATGTTACTTTTTCCATTGCTATAGTGGTGTAGTTTTTTCTTATATGTGGTGTTACTTTTGCTACTATGATACTTCTACTACTGTTATTGACATGTTTACCTTATGAATAGCTTGAGTAACTTATTCATCATCATCTTGATAGTTGATATGAAGTTATCTATGTCACTTATGCTATACGATGACTAATTTTCTACCTGGCGAAGTCATTATTTTTGCTTGTGCTATGATTAGCTCAGTTTACTTATGATTTTTGCCTTTTCACTATCTGTCGTTCGTTCTTTATTTGTACATTACTCTTTGTCCTTGCGTACATCCACCACTATTAGTACTATTACCAGCACTCTCTGGACTATGACGTCTGCTACTGTAATGAAAACTTTATGAAGAGAGAAGATGATAAAGATTTCTTTTTGTGACTTACAAGCATATGATGAAGTTTCATCCCTTTTCATCTATTGTTGTTCATCTTTAGGTCCTTTATCTACTAGGTACTTGGCGCACTTGTCTTTTATCCGGCTATGTCATCTACTTCCTATTGTTGTGTGCTACCACTCTCCAGCTTGTATCTGCCTTGCACATGTTGACTCTTTCTTTATGTCCTTTGTATGTGCGTTGACTATTGCTTCATGTATTCTATCACTCTCTCATCTTGTATTCCAACACTCTCTAGTCTATTTCATGATGACAACTACTATGATGAAGACCATGATGCCTACCTAATTTGTTTACTTCTATTCTAGACGCCACTTCACAGTGATCAAGAAGCTCCTACTACCTATTTTCTTACCTACTTTGATATTATCTACTTGAGGGGGAGTACATGAGTGATTTATTGTAACATTGAGGGGATAAACTTTCTTATATGGTCTTGGTTTATCTTATGTTATTTTGCTTTAGTCTGTCTATTTGTTTGTAAGATTATTTGGGATTCTCCCAAGATCCAACTTCAGCAGGAGTATAAGAGAGTCCATTTAATTCGCTAATTAAGCTTTTGGGCTTTAAAGCCCAACAAGCTGGTAATATTTCATCAAACACAATAGAAGATGTTTGAAAATTATTGGCAGGTTTTTTTATGTACCACCTAAAGAAATAGCATCCCCAAATACATTTCAATCAAATGTTAACCATTCCATAAAAGAAATAAATGGGGAATATTGACATCGGCATGATTTGTTTCCTTTTTATAACAAAAGTCATGGTTGCATTGTGTTAATCATACAAGACATGCTTGACTAAACTCATAAATCAATACAGTGACATCTTTTCCTGAAGATATGTTGATATGCCAAGGCATTCGAGTCAATTATACTAACTAGATGAGGTTTGTGGCCCATCAAATAAAATTCTCTACACTTTAACGGTAATGGAGATTATAGATACATAAAGGAGTTAAAAAGCAGTTCAACACATGTGTAAAACCCCAACACATCCTTTCATATTAATTACCTTAATATCCTTAAGAATTTTTTGAACAATATCACCCTAATTTACTAATGAAATAATCATCATGCTTGATTTATTTTATGATTTATATGGTTTTCTCTCCTTTAGATCAAGGATCGGTTCTTGACATGGTTTTGATGTTTGGCCGAGGTTGAGATGTGAACCAAGCTGGATTCATGAGCATCTGAGCTGAGTTTAGGGTGATATTTTACCTAAGTGTCATAGTTGCTTTTTTGCATCTTTTGGGAGGTTTTTAGTATGTTGTGTCATGCAACCTATCGGGTTCATGCAAAACTAGCCAAATTTGTGACAGTGATCAAATGGGTTCCATGTAGAAGAGACATGATAATATAGATGTTGAGTCTGGGATTTTTTAGGGGAACCCAGGCCATGTTTGGTTGAATCTTGTCAGGTTCAGTCCCTTCATGCCCGAGTTGGGAAGAATACATTTACATAAGGGGAGAGTAGGTTTAGTATGAATGTTCTTGATATTTGTTGAAATTTGGGCCTACGATGATCTAAACCATGTCCAGGTTGACATGAATCTGGATGGATTAAAATTCATTAACTGAAGTTATGTTTTATAGATGAAATGAGGAAGAGAGAGAGGGTGATGTAAAAGAGTGTTTTGCAAGGTTGGTTCATGAACTTGGTTTGGCTTATGTGAACCCAAGGACGTTCATGAAGAGGTTCTTATCAACTTTCTTTGAAGAAAAGTTGAGGTACTAGCAATGTTTGGTTGTGAACCTAGGTTAGATTTAGAGGGGTTAGGTTTGGTTGCTTCCAAACTGAATCAAGTTCCCTACTCCCAGCCAGAAGCTTGCATTAGGACCCCATTGAGATACATTAGGCATCTACCAATGAGTAGACTTTTTGACTCTATTTTAGGTCTGACTTGAACATATGCCTATAAATAAAGGACCCTTGGCCTACTAACAATCTATTTTAATCTTGATAGGGATAAAGTATTGCAATAGTGAGAGGAGAGAATTTCTAGAGTAGGTCTTGAGTTAGTGCTTGCATGTGGATGTTTTTTCTTGGATCTTGGAGATCTATCTAAGGAGTGTCTTCCACAAGCTTTCTTGACTCATTTCCAAGTAACATGACCCATTGTTCTCATATTTCCCTTGTCAATATTCTTTTTCCTGGAATCATTCGCCATGGTTTCTAAAAAACCATGATGGTAATGGGTTCTATCACATTATAACATCTTATCTTATATATTTTTATCCTAACTCAATTATACCTTGTTGAGGAGCATCAAAAAAGGCTAACTAAGGTGTATCCATCCTCCTCTGCCTTGCGTATGGTTGAATTATAGTGGATCATGGTGGAGGACCTTCATCCAAGATAGGACATTGCTATTTAGACAATATATTGTAGAGGAGGATGGTTGATCTAGACATGTTCTTGAAGAGGAAGCTTCACTTTGCAAGATTCCAGACGCATTACTTTTTCCCTCCTTGTTACATATTTATGCCACAACTTAGAAACACTAAAATATAAGATCTAAGTATGTTCCTTTTATATGCCTTGATTTATAAGGCTAAAAACTTACATTTCTTAGATTTATAAAAACTCATTATCTTGTGAATGATTTTGCTTTCTTGCATGTATTTCATATGATATATAAGATTTGTAGTTGAAATTTAAAGCCATTTTTAACTAATGAATATTATAATGATGTTTAAAGCTTGTAATATGTACAAATTAGTTTTTTTCTTTAACTAATGTTTCAAGTGTAGATCAACCAATGCTTAACATCACCAGTGAACCATGACAACTTCTTCTGAACATGGTTTAATGCACATAGGGAAATTATGTCATTTTTACATGAAGCTATTTTATTGGTTAAAATGAATAAATTGTTAGAGAATTAGTTCGTAAATTTTCCTTTTTCAAAAATACATGTTGTTTTTACCCAAAAAAAGGTTTAAATGAATGTTAAAGATAGAGAAAATAATTTTACTCAAATGCAATAAAAATTATATGGAAATTGATGTTTACACAAAACTAGGGTTGAGTGATGGATCCAAAAGTAAATATACATGTATATGACTATAATTGATAGGTTTTAGCTATGAAAGTACAAACAAGGGTAATTTTTGGATACATTTAACCAAATGTGATTCTACTTTGAGGATGGAATTCATATTTGAAAATGGAAACATAATGGCATCCTTGTCCTTGACGAACATTATCATCACATGGAATCATGTTCATATACCAACAAGAAAAAACAAGATATTTCTCAAATTGATATATGTGATGTGATAATTTTGAGATCAAGGTATATGTAAGGATAAATCCAAGGTAAACTAAATCTACACATTAGTTATATTACAACAAATTTTAAGAAACATAGTAACTAGTAAAAAGCCTTAATATCACACAACAAGGGATATCATACAACATGTATTCCACATTATGGGGCATAAAAATGTCGTAAGCGTACAAGCTTCAAGATCATTTATCATCATCTTTCAAATCTAAGCACATGTAGACCAAACTAAGAATGTCTTCGGCATAAAGAAATATATTCTAGAGATTAAGATGAATATGTAAGTTTGTATTCCCTCTTTTTTTCTTAGATGGGGCTAAATATTCAATTTTTCATCATAGAGATTTAAGAATAAAGATTAGTGTCTCACCCTGATTCCACGATCACAGATAAATCATGCAATTAGGGTGTAACCTAATTTCAAGCAAATCAAATAATGCTCTTAACTCTCTTTTTTAACATGAATGGTAAATTAAAACAAATCACATGGATTAACCTTATATAAGAAACAAAACATTTATTCTTTTCTCTAATTGCAAACATAAGAGACTAGAACAAGTATTATCTTTGAACATACATGATTTCTTACTTGACTATTAAACACAAAAATATCACAATAAAAAATTCTTAGAATTGTCATTCATATACATCAGTGGTACTTGTAATCAATGACCTAGTGTGATAGGGATCGACTATCTAAACTCTTCTAGCATCTCACTTGTAGTTGGAATTTTAATATACATTTTGATCTCCATATGTTCATGGTATACCTAAACATTTCATCAGTAGAGTGATGAGAGACGTACCCAGTGAATGCATACTTTTAAAAAATTGTTTAAAGAACTTAAATAGTCAAAAGATATAAATTTGAGCAATTGAATTTAAAGTAAAACAATAAAGAACTATAAAGTATCTAGTCATTCACAATTATATAAATAACAAGATTTCTCTAGATATCTACAAGGAGTAAACCAACATCTTAAAACAATTTATTAATCTTAGAGGGAACTAGTCATTCAGAAACATATGAATGGAAGGTTACCCCAGATAACTACAAAGAGTAAATCAATAATTGAACCCACTTGATTTATCACTATTCCATCTTATTATTCCCTGAACTCACATGAAGTGTATATGACATGTCAAAGCCTTGCAGAAAGCTACAATCTCACTATATAAGTCTTAGAAGAATATTCGTGATTCAAAGTCTGAAATCTCTAACTACTACCTACATCAGGTATCACCATGTTTGGCTCCTAATAGCTAATGGGAGAGGCCAAATATTTGCACTCCTCCTCTAAACATGGATCCCCATGAGAAGATTCATAACACTCATTGTCTCTACATTATTGGCTCAACTAGAGATAACCAATTGACCAGCATCATAGGTACCAGTGGTATCTTTGATTATTGTTGGGTTCCACACTTTTATAAGGAGTCGGCCCTCACTGGCCTATACCACCATACCCTTATCCGGTACGATTTGATTATCTCAATCTAGACTTATCTTCCTTTTAGGAAGCATATTTCCTCCTCACAGTGCAATCCTCCAATGTATGACTCCATAGTGTTAAGAGTGTATAATGTCTAATTTACTATTTAAATTCACTATTCAATCACCTAATCAACATTTCTTAACTTATCCTTTCAATAAGTTCTTTTCATAGTTTATTAGTAATATGTACTATAAATTGAGCTACTGAGCTATTCCACTTATCATATTGAGAGACACTAAAATATTAAAATAGTTGATTTACTGAATGCCCTATTCTTAAGGTTTCATTTGCCTCATTCACATATAACATGACTCACGTAATAATTTACAACATCATAAACTTTAACTAGATCACAGACAGCAAAACATGTATATTAAAATCAGGTATGAAGCTTAAGTAGGTTTTCCAAGTCATTCATTATAATATCATGCATCAAGATTAAATTGATTATGTAAAGTAAAACCTTCAAATGAGTCATCTTTACTCACTTTAATTTTTTTGATTTACAAACTCCCACGTTATCACTTTTTTAAGATTTCACCCTCTTTACTGGGATATTAAGCAAACATTTATAATTTTAGTAAATTCCTTACTAATATTTGGATTACCTATACTAATCACTCAGATAAAACTATTAAAAAATTAAAAGGAAGTACCCACTCACCTAAGGTGTAAAGCACCTTAAATCTCTTATACCAACATCTGAAATTCTTGATTCCATAACAAACTTTAAGCAATCTATGATTTTCTTCTTCCTTCCAACTCCCAAACTATAGGAATGGAGAATTGTAGAGAAATAATGAGAAAATAGGGAGATTTGATGTCATCTTTAGCCAGATCAGAGGAGGTATGGAATCTACACATGTAGAGAAGAATCACTAAGAAAAGCTATCTAAATATGATCAACTTACTCTATTTCATCAAATCTAGGAAGAGAAACCCATAGATCGCCATCTTGGCATCATTCACCTTCTAAACCCTAACTCTCCCTCTCTCTCTCTCTCTCTCTCTAAGATTTCATTTCTCCAGAATGGATCACAAAATATGGGATCCACTAGTGTGTTAGGTTACTCATATAAAGAAATTAAGGTTCTTGGTATAATTGTAAATTAACCCTACCTTACATATTCTTTTATAATAGTAGAATTTTCTATCATAAAATGTTACTAACAAAAGTTACATGTATTGGTCAACATTCCTCCAAAAATATGAAAAATAATATGTTGTTTGAGATAATGTTTCTGATCTCCCATAAAAATTTCAGATCATTTATAGCTATCAATATAAACACTATACTTATATATTGTAGTCTATAGCATGGTCAGCTGAATTACAACTCGATCGGCCAATAGATTCAAAGAACATTCAAACATTTTGAAATTGTGTACTAACACACATAATTGAGTTATCCAAATGATACCCAAATTTAATAAAATCCAAGTCATATAGAAAATATGAAAAATCATACTATTATACCTATCAAATTTTGCATTTACATAATATTAAACCCTAATTTTGGCCAACTAGGGTTTACACATCTCAAACCCTAATTATTCAAAACAAAACAATGTTTAAAGTTTTTTATTAGGTTTAAAACATCATAATTGAGATACCATTATTAACTAGCCTTCAGTGATGATAATCTAATTAAGTATGTTCCAAGTAAATCCTAAGTTACCAATTTATCTCAAACGTGGTCATAAGAATCTTCTCCCCTTAAAAAAGGTTTCATCCTTGAAACATAAATATGCAGGAAGAGAACACCCAAAATTTCTTTTTAAAATTCTAAAATCTTATATTTTAGTTACTCTTGTATTTCTTATTGAATATTGAATTTAACATGGAGTCCTTCATTTATCTTTCAATCAATATATGTTTAAAATAAAGTTTTTCAATGACCATAAAAGAATTTTCTATGTCATAATCAAATACTAGGAAATAGAAAGAAAATAATCCATTGCTAAACTTTTCATACTCTCTTGAGGTGTTACCTCACTACTAGTAATCCAATCTTACTATATCAATTTACCCTCAAACCACTAATGTCTGGGTTAAATAGAGTTTTTTCATAAATATTTTTTTTTATTTTGCATATATTTCACCTTTATATGACTTATCTATTTGATTATATTCATCTTTGTTCTTTGATATTTATTTTAAATTCATCACAAGAAAATTAATGAGTATATTAGATGGAAACTAAGTTGTTATTCTATAGAGACTTTGAATCAAAACATAGCAAGGATGAATGCATTAGAGTTCATCATATAATGACACATTCCATGATCTCATTTATATCATGTAACCATCTTTGCTTAATCAAGATCATCATTTCCTTCTGTATCATTTGGTTTTTTATCCTAAACTTATACTTTACACGTTCATCTAGTTCTCTTTACCCAATTTTTCTAAAAATTCTCCAATTCTAAGTATTTATTTTATATTGTAACTTTTTTCTTCTAATTTTCTTTTCACTGGAGTGCATAAATGCATTTTACTCAATTATATGATGCATTAGTCATAAATGATTTGTTATATCTTGAGCCTCAACCTTTTTTTCTCTTATATTTCCCATACTTTATATTTAGACCTCATGTGATACTAGTCTTTAAGCCTTAATTCCAACAATACTTTTGATTTATATCTATTCTCTCTCTTTACTTAACATACTTTACTATCATGAGGCTTTTCACAATTAATCCATTTCTTGTGTGTCTTTTAGTGTTATTTAAGTCCTTTCTTCTTTACTTTCCTTTGTTTTAAATTGATAATCATTTGATTTGGTTATCCTTATCCATTTTTCTTCTTCATTTCTTGTCCTATATACAAATATGTGTCTTGAATCTATATTCCTTCTTTATTTATTCTCAACTTAGGATTTTTTTTCTGGTGTCCATGCCTTGATCATATATCTAATTCCAATTGATTCTTAGATGGTTTTTCCCTTATATTCAATATCTTAGTGAATGTCCATTCTCGTTTCATTTTGGGTTTACCTCATTGTAATTTGCTCTTATTAAATTATTAATAGGAATCATTAGATCTCAGTAATAGATCATGCTAGCCAGACCAGGTCAAACTTGTAGTCTTGAAACCAAAATCTAGTTAGGATTAACCAACTCTTATTTATCTAAAACATGTAGAATAGTATCCACTAAGAGGAATTCATTTAAATATAATTGTTGGTCTACTTGATACAAAGAATGTAAACAATAATTGAAGTAACTTAATAGAGTACAAAAATCTTAATGAACCATAAATATTTCTAAAAATTGAACATATGAATTCAAATATATCAAAGCATTTCTATTCATCTCCAATGAAAATAACAATATAAAAATGAAAGTTGGATCACATTCTATCTTTATGTTCTTATTCATTCATTACTTTTTGGTCTTCTAACCCCAATACTTCTAGGTTTCTCTCTATCCCATCCTCCTTCCACATACCTGGATAGGACATCCACAGAAGAATAGACAAAGTAGATTGATACTAGTCAACCTAAGTGTTTGAATATCAGGCCACGGTATCCAAATACTGACTTCTCAGTGTCAGTTATTTAAGGCCTTCAGTGTCAGTTTTAATGCAACACCTATGTGGGCGCCGCTAAAAGGTCAACGGTTAGGTGTCGGTTCTCAAACCGACGCCACAACCCTTCGCGCACCACCGAAAACGCACCAGCAGGGGGTATAGGTGTCGGTTATTAGCTTTGAAACCGACGCCATAAACCTTCGTGCCACAGAAAGGGTGCCATCTGGGGCACTATCAGCGTCGGTTTATTATTGATAACCGACGCCATCTCACCCGTTTCCACGGTCGTGCTGGCCAGCATGGCCGTGTTGTCTGGCCCACTGCCATGACTGTGCTGGCCAGCACAACCGTGGTGTCTGGCCCGCTGCCACGACTGTGATGGCCAGCACGGCCGTGGTGTCTGGCCTCATTAGGGAAATCGACGTCGATTACTAGTTGGGCAACTGACGCCAGAACCATCAGTGTCGGTTTATTATTGATAACTGACGCCACATCACATGCATTAGGCGTCGGTTATAATTATTTATCCGACGATGTAATCATTTGTCATCGATTTTAAATAAATAATCGACACCTATTGCATGTTTTTTTTCTTATCAGTCTGCAGGCCTACTGTGGCTGGTCGCAGGATGAGAAACCTACAGTTCAGTTATGAACTGTAGGTTTTACGACATCCATTGATATCAGCCAACAACAGGCCACAAACCTACAAAATTAACAACATTAATTTTCACACATTTAGCAACCTGCAGTTCCATTCGATTTTCACACATGTAGAAACATTCATGTAGCAATCTGCAGTTCCATTCATTTTCACATTCACACATGTAGAAACATTCATATAGCAACCAGCAGTTTCATTCATTTTCACATTCACACATGTAGAAACATTCAGACACATGTAGAAACATTCACACATATTACAATTCAGAAATTCATTTACAAAATATCATTCTTTAGTCATTATTCACTATCAACATCCCAATTATATTTTAAAAACCCCACTACTTGTGTGGTTGTTGCCCATTCTTCTCCTACATCATTTAATTCTTCCATCGTATAGGGAGCATGTACATCTGGTAAGGCCTTTCCTGTAGTGTGGTCAGTTTTAAACACCTGCAAAGAGAATGATGTATATATATAATTAATAATATATAAATAAGATTGATATATTTCATATTATCTAATGAGACTATATATAATACCTCGGGAATGGTATCGATGTCCACTGTGGCATATTTGATAATCATGTGCATAAATCGCATCACATAGTATGCACATGCCCATCCGTTGTCTTGTGTAGCACACTATAAATTGAAACATACAAAATATTAAAAAATACAATTAATTAAGCATTGTTCACATAAATAATATATACATTGCAGTCGGGAACTTACTTCCACGTTTTTCCAAATTATTGGCTGGTTCTTTTTCCTGAAGACCTTTCCTCCAGCCTTTTTGAACTCATCTAAACCCCTACATGTTAATGTAACATAGTACATTGCATAATTAAATAGTAATGTAATAACATATGTTAACGGATATGAAAATGAAATATTTCTCACCGGAATAATGTCATTTTCATTTTGTGTCCATATTTTGAATTCAATTTAGTCCCCTTAGGATCTAGATAATAGACAGTGAATGTCTCGGGGACAATAACTAGTAACTCCCAATGCATACCACTAGAGGTAAAAAAGTTAAAAATTAATAACTCAAAATCCACAATAAAAATGTAATTTTCTTAAGTCCAAATTATAAGCAAAGTAAACTTACTCCACATTGAATAGAGCTATTATCACCGTCTTATTATTTTGAGAAAAAATTGTAAAAGCATCACAACAGTATTGTTGAACTGACGGAGGGTCTTTAGCTACTAGACTAATCAAAGATGGAATCAAAAATCCTACATGTTCGAATGAAAAATCTGCACATATCTTGTCTAAGTAGCAGCAAAACATGTATTACGTATGTATTAATAAATAAGAAACTGGATCACCAGATCCTACACAAGGTATATGGATGTATAAAGAAGATCTCACCTTATCCATAGCTCTATCACAGATGTATTTAGCCAGTCATATCGAAACAACTCCAAAATATCTTGTAATATACAATTAGATCTCCATATATTCATGGTGTACCTAAACATTTTGTGAGTAGAGTGATGCACTACTCGCCCAATTAATGGGTACTTATAAGAAACAATTTAAATCAAATAAATAGTCAACAGATACATATTTTAGAAACTTAATTTAAAGTAAATCAAAAAAAGAACTATAAAGGAAATAGTCATTCACAAACATATAAATAGAAAGATTTCTCTGGATAGCTAAAAGAAGTAAATCAACATCTGAAGATAATCGATTAATCTCAGAGGGAACTAGTCATTCAGAAACATACAAATGGAAGGTTACCCCAGATAATTACAAACATTAAATAAATAATATGACACACTTGATTAATCTCAATTTCATCTTATTATGCCCTAAACCCAAATGAAGTGTACAACAAAATGTGAAAGAAACACAAAAGGCTATGATCTCGTTGTACAAGAATTAAAAGAATGTTTGAGATAATATGAAATCCCTAACTACACTATCAGTAGTGGGTATCATCACATCTGGTTCTCAGTGGCTAATAGGACAAACTTGATATCTTCAATCCTCCCTTAAACCTGGGTACATAGGCAGAGATCCAAAAACTTACTCTCTTTCTGCATCAGTGGTTCCACTAGGGATAGCCAACTAATCAGCATCACATGTACCACAAGCATATGTGGTTATTGTTAAGTACCATAGTTTTGTAAGGAGTCTATCCTCACTGGCCTACACCCATACACCCTTCTTTGGCACGATCTGAGTATCTTGACCTAACTTATCCTCCAATTAGGAAGCATGTTTTCTCCTCATAGTGTAGGCCTCCTGTGAAGGTTTCTACAGTGTTACAACATCTAATGTCTAATTCACTCTTTAAATTCATTGTAATTTTTAGTGTAAATTGAGCTACTGAGCTATTCCACTTATCATACTGAGAAACACTAAAGTGATAAAACACTTGATTTACTGAATTCTCTATTGTTAGGGTTTCATTATCCTCATTCACATATAACATGACTCGCATAAGAATTTACAACATCATAAACTTTTACTGGTAAAAAGAGTGCTTCTACTAGCTCATATACAACTAACATGTATATTAAACCCTGGCATGAACTCAAGTAGGGTTTCCAAGTCATTCTCTGAAATATCATGCATCATGAATAAACTAATTATGTAAAACTAAAATCTTCAAATGAGTCATTTTTACTAACTTTGATTATGTCCTTTCACAACTCCAAGTTATTACTCACCTAGTATTTTATCCTCTTTACATATATATCAAGAAAATATTAATAATTCAGTTAAATCCATAACTAATATGTGGAGTATATGCACCAAACATTTAGATGAAACAATTTAAAAATGTATAAGAAGATTTAGATTAGAAATGGTTCTTTACTTAGTTATATAGAAAAATTAGATATGATTTGAAAACCCTAGGTTTTGGCATTTTCTTCTCATTTATGTGCTAACTTTAAGACTTGTGTTCTTTACCGCCATGGGCTTGTTCATTAGTGCAATCTACTGTTAAATGGATGTACCCACTCACCTAAGGTGTAAAGCACCTTAAATTTTATAGATCAATGTCTGAAATTCCTACGGGTTAACCTGGAGCGCATATTGTTGAATATGTGGGGTTTCTCCTAGCCGAAAATACGAGGAATAGAGTGCAACTTTGGTTGTGGACTCAAAACATGTATAAGAGCATGGTGAACAAGCCCATGGCTTAGTGTGATAGAGCATGAATGCGTTCATGTCTCAGGAGCACGGTGAACAGGCTTGTGGCTCAAGGTATGCTAGCGTCGAGACATGTACTAAGGCAGGCTAGAGGAAAGGGTAGCCTGCGGGAGATGACCCTATGACTGAGGTCACTTAAGAAAGAGAATGTGGTCCTACTTTGGATATCATGCTGTGACAAAGTGGTTTTTCTGACTTAATTCCGAGGACGGAATTTCTTTTAAGGTGTGTATGATGTGATGGAGTGGACTTTTAGAACCCTAAATGTCCAATGACACAAGTGAAGTCACACATGTTGAGTTGTTTTGAGAATCCCAAATGCTTTAATAAGTTTGGAGTGTTGATTGAGGTTTATACAATATTTTGGATCCATAATTTTATGCCTTCTTGAGGAATTTAATTGACAAGTCTAATAGCTTAGTTTTTGCACCAAAATTTAATGGATTGTACCTTGAGGTATGGTGAAGCTATGATTAAATTTTGGTGACATTTGGATGCTCCTAGAGGGAGTTATTTAGGTTTGGAAATTTGAGGAATTATCTGCATTATTGAGGTTAATAGACCTAAGTCTAATAGCTTGAGCCTAAAATGGGTTGTGTCACGCGCCCTTTATTTGGGCTGGGTCTGCATGGTCGAGTTTTGACCTTAGATCTCAAATCTGGTGGCTGAGGCCTTTGAAAAGTTAGTGTCACGGATTTGCTAAGTGAAGGGGTTGTTCTCAGCCTTTGGGATGAGATCTGATGGCCAGGCCATCATCCCCTACCTGCGGACAAGACGGGGTCATGGGGGTAGCAACTGAGGCAAGCTTCGGCCTCATCCCACATTCAGATCGTGGACTAAGAGCGGTTTCGGTGTGAGATGATAGACCTGCCTCGATGAGAAATTCACTCTGACCCCTCACATACTTTATCTAGCCAAGCGAGTAGGGAGAATGAGTTGCCGCCACTTCCCCCATCTCCATTATGTCTCTCAGACAAAGGATGGGGAACACCGGAGGAGGAAGAAGGAGCAAGAGAGGATACCAGGGGATGATGAGAGAGGGAAAGGGAAGGCCGAGGTCAGGTGAGTCCCTTAAGCGTGTCTCTGAGCCCTGTTGGGCTGGTGCTGTTGGCTGACGGAGTGGAGGTTGTCGGAGAAGAGGACCAAGCTCGGGGGTGGTCTGTGAGATCTCCTTGATGTTGTCTGGGTGGCGGAGCGAGTTCTTGAGGACCTAGTGGAGCTATCAGAACCTATAGAGCTGCACGACTTTGAGCGGAGGCAGTTTGCCTCTTTGCTCCGCCGCATTAGAGCCAGGCGGCGGCGCCCTCGTGATGTATGCGATTTGCAGCCAAGTCATGGACGGCCAGCAACCGTGGAGGTTTATACTGAGCCGCCGAAGCTGGTTCTGGCTTTAGTAGCTGATTAGGATCCCTATGCCTCCGTCGATTCCTCACTGGAGTAGAGTAGTGCGGCAGCGCCCCCACCGAACAGGGGCACGCGAGCTCCTGGTCTCTCGTCTACAGAGAGAACGAAAGGGGGAAAGATGGACTGAGTTCCCTCACCATGAACCGGCCGGACCAGCACAAACCAAGAGAAGAACCGGCACAGCAGACAACAAGGATGCATACAGCCCTAGTTGCCACGTGGCGAAATGCTAGTGGCCACAAAAAGGTAAATATCCAGAAATTCTCATATCTTCAATAAATCGTAGAAAATAGCTCGAGCATCGGAAAAATACAAAAAATATACCAAAATGTTCAGAAAAATGCATAGCATAAGATGGAACAATAATATTAGGCTTTTGATGCATTAATATCAGTGATAATATGTAAGATGTGAAATGCTCATAGGATGGATAATAAATATCAAACATCGACCAAAAATTATGAGAAAATACCAATAAGTGACAAATCATATCTGTAATGTACCTGATGTCAAGGATGATCATGTTGATGTACAAAATCATGTAATTTGCTTAATATGTCAAATTAGGGCTTTAAATCCTAAATAAAATGTATTAAATACATGCATGCTCAAGAATTGATGAAAGTTACAGAGTAAGCTCATATCAGTATAATAAACTTCAGTTTTAATTATGAGATCATAATGATGAACAAAATCCATATTATATGAAGATGAATACTAATACATGGATTAAAACCCTAATCTTGGTTAATGGTGTAACCTAGGGTTAATTAATGTGCACAAAAATGATATGGAAGATAATGTTCAGATAATGAATCATAATCTGGAATATGACATCAATATGATAATTCTAAGATGAGAATGAAAGTGATAATGTATATATCCTAATGAGTAAGCATACCCTAATATGGAGACGATTAGGGTTAAGATGAGACGTAAGATGATGAGAACCTTATTATAGTATATGGTCTTGTTTTGATCAGGTTTGACCAAGCTTATAGTTGACATCAGTGATATGTGATCAGGTTTCTCTTGATCAAGGTACGCCATTACCTCTTACTTGGCCTATTTATACAATATGCTTATGTTATATGCATAGTAGAATACTTGGAAAATGATATTGGATGAAATGATTATTCTTGTACGATATGTTGCATGATTCTCTGTACTTATGGTTATGAACACTTGAAACATAATATATATGTTCCATTATATGAAAGCACTAACTCTTTGGCAGTGTGCTTGGAAGTGACCTAACTCTTTGGTAGTGGTCGCATTGTACATATGACCTAACTCTTTGGTAGTGGTCTGACCTAACTCTTTGGTAGTGGTCACCTTGTACAAATGATCTAACTCTTTGGTAGTGATCATAAAGGCCTTAATGCATTCAACTCTCAGGTAGTAAATGCATGAATGATATAATGGAAAATGTGCTTCAAATATGTGTTCTCTTTTGTTGATGAATATCTTTGTGCAAGTATACGCTTTTCTTATATTCTTCTGTTACTGCCAAGTATATTAGTTTTATCTTATTGCCAAGATATGATGAGAGGTATATAAGAAGACACGTAGGCGTACTCAGTACAATATTCATGAAATATTGTGCTGACGTTTACCACATGTAATCTTTTGTTTAGGTTGTGGTTATGCTCTTGGAGATCCAGAATAGTTGTGAGTTGTGTGGCGAGCTGATGTACAGGTGGACCTATTGTCTTAAGATCCTGTAGTTAGTTGTAGTACATGTATATGTAGAGTTTGTTGTTCAATATGTAATATCAAATGTTGTAACAATTCATGTTGTAATTATATGTTGAATGGTGAACATGTGTGTATGGTTTTATTATTGTTCATGTACATGTGCTACTGTGTTTCCTTCTGACTCCCTTGATTTTCTTCTTCTTAGCCTTGTGTGGGGCATTTAAATTGGGATTCTCGCCGAGGTGAGGTTTCAATTTGGACGCCTCACATCAGATTAAGTTTTAGAAAATTCGGGGACGTCACAGGTGGTATCAGAGCATGAACAATAGCAAAGCCTAACTTTTGCTCATTATGAAACTCAAAACTAAAGAACCTTGAACTTAATAATCTTTAGGGTTAGTTTAGTCGTCTTTTAGAGACTAGATCTGACCTAGCCTCTAGGTTAGCACCTAGATGTCTGAGAACTAGGTCTAGACTGGTGCTTATTGAGTAGCAAGTCCTTAGATGTCATTCTTTCCTTATAGTGCAGCGGTATGGGACGTTGCACTATTTGGAAATGATGTGCATCAAGGGAAGAGAAACCCTAGACATATGGCGCTCGTTGTCTAGAGTAGCTACACTAGTCTACCCCTTGTTCTCACCCTTTTCGCTAGTTTTCATGACACTGGACTCTCTACTATGTGTGGGACACTCGTTTCTGGTTTTGGTTTTTGATTCCAAACGAATCGAACCTTGATAGTTTTCTCTGACGCTTGTTTTATCGGAGAAAAACTATATAATATTTTATTATGTATATGTATTACAAAAATGTGTCCCCACACATGTACGAGTAGGAGGTGATCATGCAACCTAAGTGAAAAGTGAATGACATCAGTCTAGAAGAGAGTGTAGTTCTAGATTAGATGTCTAGATCCTTTTGATATATATGATAGATATAATAGAGGAAATAAGTTTTGATGATATGAGGTAAGTTGATAGAGATGATATAAGATAGTCTATGATGATATATGTTTGTCTTTGAGGACTTAAGTTCAGTCTTGAGGATGCAAGATAAGTTTTGATGATGCAAGTAACTAGGCTTTTATGAGATAAGATATGTTAAGATGAGACCAGGTTGTGAGTCAGCATGAGCCTCAAGCTCTTTTACAAAGGAGGACCTCTAGTGTTAGGACCAATTTTGGGGTTAGCTCAAGAGAGAGCAAGACCCACACAGAGTAGGTCAGAGAACCTAGACTCCACGATATGAGAAATATGAGATATGTGATATGATATGTCCTAAACTAGACTACTCCTGAGTGATTGAGATGAGTTGCTTTATGTATGATTCCTATAGTCTTGTTGAACCCTAGATGTCCTTGGGAAGACCAAACCCTAGAGATAGAGGGAGGCTCGATATATATATGTATATGTGCAAGTGGAAATCAATATGAGTACCTACCATCTGGGTGAGGGAGAGAGCCCAAGACCCCGGAGGAGGTAGCTATGTTAGTTTCTGTGAAGCCTCATGCTCGGGTTGGTGGTTTCCCACATAGGAATCTAGTGGTGTATATAAGAGAGTTTTGGGTAAGCATGTTTCATGGGTAGAGACCTATGAAGAGGATGTCATAGCATGTTTTGGTTTATGCTTACGTGGCTAGAGCTAATGAAGCTATCACGAGTGCCATGAGGTAATCCGAGAACCCTAGACCAGGAGAGGGAAGATAAAGTATATGCATATGAGATACTCCTAGAGTTGTGTTAGCTCAGAGAGACTGAGCATGACACTACTCTCGTGGTATGGGTTAGAGGAACCTCGTTTGGATGATATAAAGTTTTGATATATGTTTAACAAGCCACTCTTATAAGTTTGTTTAGCACAACTATGATACAATATATGTAAGGATGTGATCTAATCTCGAGATATGATATATAGATATGATATGATGGAAACCTAGAGTTGGTTCAATAAATATCCATGCATGCATGGTTAAATATACATGAATAGTGATGATAATGTGATATTGACGGCTAATATTGTGATGTAATCACTAGTAAATCTTGTAATTTAGTATAAACAATGGAATAAGATCATATGAATGAAACATGTTCCATGAAGTGTTAATCTTTAACGCTTAATAAAGATGAACTATATAGTTTGATAGTTAACTCCCTCCTAAAAGGCGTATGTCAATGATGAACATGTTCTAACAATGAACTAAATAAAATGTTGATGACACTTTGATGTTTGGGTTAATTTGGGTTAACTCCTTGGGAACATGGTAATATGATGTTGAATAATAACGCATGAGTAAAGATGAAGATGCAAGCCTAGCATATGAGATATGTAATGACATAACCTAAGCTTCTAAACCCTTGGTTGAGCCTTTTGTGGAGTGAGGTTTCACCCTTGATGCTTTTGAAACTTCCTAATAGTGCTTTGGATACATGGTTCTATGTAACCTTTATGGATATGCTACACCTAGAATGGTGCCTACATGGGGATGAGAGCAATATAAGGTTTTCCCTGGAGGTATGAGTATGGTTTACTTTCGAGGACGAAAGTTCTTTTAAGATGTATATGATGTGACAAAGTGGTTTTTCTGACTTAATTCCGAGGACGGAATTTCTTTTAAGGTGTGTATGATGTGATGGAGTGGACTTTTAGAACCCTAAATGTCCAATGACACAAGTGAAGTCACACATGTTGAGTTGTTTTGAGAATCCCAAATGCTTTAATAAGTTTGGAGTGTTGATTGAGGTTTATACAATATTTTGGATCCATAATTTTATGCCTTCTTGAGGAATTTAATTGACAAGTCTAATAGCTTAGTTTTTGCACCAAAATTTAATGGATTGTACCTTGAGGTATGGTGAAGCTATGATTAAATTTTGGTGACATTTGGATGCTCCTAGAGGGAGTTATTTAGGTTTGGAAATTTAAGGAATTATGTGCATTATTGAGGTTAATAGACCTAAGTCTAATAGCTTGAGCCTAAAATGGGTTGTGTCACGCGCCCTTTATTTGGGTTGGGTCTGCATGGTCGAGTTTTGACCTTAGATCTCAAATCTGGTGGCTGAGGCCTTTGAAAAGTTAGTGTCACGGATTTGCTAAGTGAAGGGGTTGTTCTCAGCCTTTGGGATGAGATCTGATGGCCAGGCCATCATCCCCTACCTGCGGACAAGACAGGGTCATGGGGGTAGCAACTGAGGCAAGCTTCGGCCTCATCCCACATTCAGATCATGGACTAAGAGCGGTTTCGGTGTGAGATGATAGACCTGCCTCGATGAGAAATTCACTCTGACCCCTCACATACTTTATCTAGCCAAGCGAGTAGGGAGAATGAGTTGCCGCCACTTCCCCCATCTCCATTATGTCTCTCAGACAAAGGATGGGGAACACCGGAGGAGGAAGAAGGAGCAAGAGAGGATACCAGGGGATGATGAGAGAGGGAAAGGGAAGGCCGAGGTCAGGTGAGTCCCTTAAGCGTGTCTCCGAGCCCTGTTGGGCTGGTGCTGTTGGCTGACGGAGTGGAGGTTGTCGGAGAAGAGGACCAAGCTCGGGGGTGGTCTGCGAGATCTCCTTGATGTTGTCTGGGTGGCGGAGCGAGTTCTTCAGGACCTAGTAGAGCTATCAGAACCTACATAGCTGCACAACTTTGAGCGGAGGCAGTTTGCCTCTTTGCTCTGCCGCATTAGAGCCAGGCGGCGGCGCCCTCGTGATGTATGCGATTTGCAGCCAAGTCATGGACGGCCAGCAACCGTGGAGGTTTATACTGAGCCGCCGAACCTGGTTCTGGCTTTAGTAGCTGATTAGGATCCCTATGCCTCCGTCGATTCCTCACCGGAGCAGAGCAGTGCGGCAGCGCCCCAACGAACAGGGGCACGCGAGCTCCTGGTCTCTCGTCTACAGAGAGAACGAAAGGGGGAGAGATGGATCGAGTTCCCTCACCATGAACCGGCCGGACCAGTGCAAACCAAGAGAAGAACCGGCGCAGCAGGCAAAAAGGATGCATACAGCCCTAGTTGCCACGTGGTGAAATGCTAGTGGCCACAAAAAGGTAAATATCCAGAAATTCTCATATCTTCAATAAATCGTAGAAAATAGCTCGAGCATCGGAAAAATACAAACAATATACCAAAATGTTCAGAAAAATGCATAGCATAAGATGGAATAATAATATTAGGCATTTGATGCATTAATATCAGTGATAATATGTAAGATGTGAAATGCTCATAGGATGGATAATAAATATCAAACATCGACCAAAAATTATGAGAAAATACCAGTAAGTGACAAATCATATCTGTAATGCACCTGATGTCAAGGATGATCATGTTGATGTACGAAATCATGTAATTTGCTTAATATGTCAAATTAGGGCTTTTAATCCTAAATAAAATGTATTAAATACATGCATGCTCAAGAATTGATGAAAGTTACAGAGTAAGATCATATCAGTATAATAAACTTCAGTTTTAATTATGAGATCATAATGATGAACAAAATCCATATTATATGAAGATGAATACTAATACATGGATTAAAACCCTAATCTTGGTTAATGGTGTAACCTAGGGTTAATTAATGTGCACAAAAATGATATGGAAGATAATGTTCAGATAATGAATCATAATCTGGAATATGACATCAATATGATAATTCTAAGATGAGAATGAAAGTGATAATGTATATATCCTAATGAGTAAGCAAACCCTAATATGGAGACGATTAGGGTTAAGATGAGATGTAAGATGATGAGAACCTGATTATAGTATATGGTCTTGTTTTGATAAAGTTTGACCAAGCTTATAGTTGACATCAGTGATATGTGATTAGGTTTCTCTTGATCAAGGTACGCCATTACCTCTTACTTGGCCTATTTATACAATATGCTTGTGTTATATGCATAGTAGAATACTTGGCATATGATATTGGATGAAATGATTATTCTTGTACGATATGTTGCATGATTCTCTGTACTTATGGTTATGAACACTTGAAACATAATATATCTGTTCCATTATATGAAAGCACTAACTCTTTGGCAGTGTGCTTGGAAGTGACCTAACTCTTTGGTAGTGGTCGCATTGTACATATGACCTAACTCTTTGGTAGTGGTCTTACCTAACTCTTTGGTAGTGGTCACCTTGTACAAATGATCTAACTCTTTGGTAGTGATCATAAAGGCCTTAATGCATTCAACTCTCAGGTAGTAAATGCATGAATGATATAATGGAAAATGTGCTTCAAATATGTGTTCTCTTTTGTTGATGAATATCTTTGTGCAAGTATACGCTTTTCTTATATTCTTCTGTTACTGCCAAGTATATTAGTTTTATCTTATTCCCAAGATATGATGAGAGGTATATAAAAAGACACGTAGGCGTACTCAGTACAATATTCATGAAATATTGTGCTGACGTTTACCACATGTAATCTTTTGTTTAGGTTGTGGTTATGCTCTTGGAGATCCAGAATAGTTGTGAGTTGTGTGGTGAGCTGATGTACAGGTGGACCTGTTGTCTTAAGATCCTGTAGTTAGTTGTAGTACATGTATATGTAGAATTTGTTGTTCAATATGTAATATCAAATGTTGTAACAATTCATGTTGTAATTATATGTTGAATGGTGAACATGTGTGTATGGTTTTATTATTGTTCATGTACATGTGCTACTGTGTTTCCTTCTGACTCCCTTGATTTTCTTCTTCTTAGCCTTGTGTGGGGCATTTAAATTGGGATTCTCGCCGAGGTGAGGTTTCAATTTGGACGCCTCACATCAGATTAAGTTTTAGAAAATCCGGGGACGTCACACATGCACTGACCATGAGGAGGTGAGGTTGTGGAGCCCGGATCTTCCATTGACCTTGTATGGCACCTATTTGGGTTTCACAACCGAAGGTTGGATTTGAGGGGTACGGCTCACTTCCTCAGGGCATAATAAATGGTAATCTAGTCGTGTAGTATATTTTCTTAGGGCAAACACGGAACATTGGTTGAGGCCTTGAATATTTTATGATTGTTTTATTTACATACTCTAAGTACTTCTTGCAGCTAGTCATATGCTTCTTATGTATCATGGTATGCTGTTATATATATAATCATGTTCTCATATCTCACATCTGATCTGGTTGTCTATTATATGCCTTTGCTGCTCTAGCTTTCTTGAGGTTTTATTGTTCGGTGGGGAGTTATGTTTCTTACTAGGACTGTGTGTCTCACCCCGCTGGTTTCAACCTTTTTAGGTGATCGAGCTAGACGTTGTGGTGATCATAGTGTTGCGGTTGAGCAGCAAGAAGATCAGTAGAAGGCAAGGTTGGATATGTTGCTGTTGTGGTTGTTTTATAGTAGAGTCTTAGAGTCTTCCATGTACTCTCAGGTCCTTGGAGGTGTTTTGATGAGGTTTCACGATGTATGATCTTAGTATGGTTTCTTCTATCTTGATGTTGGCCCTAGTAAGGCCTGTTATGTACATAAATAGGTGAGGCATCCTTGATGTATATGGAACAGCCGGATCCTATGTGTTGGTAGACATATATCATGCTTATATATATAACATGTTTCCTTGCAAGATGTGGATCTGGTTGTAATAGTTCCTTTCTTATGATGTTTTCTGCAATCAGTTTTAATTAACCCATGTTTTTGGTAATATGTTGTTTATGGTGGTTCCACACATTTTTGCATGGCGTTCCGCTGTCTTGGTGATGGCAGGATGTCACAATAGTTTTTGGTATCAGAGCTCTAGGTTTGTTGAGTTTATAGGGATCTAGGACTAGGCTTGTGTCTATTCTTGTGATTTTTCTAGATTTTCTTATAATGACTTATGCCCCCAGTAGAAGACAAAGCTAAAAGATGTCTAGGAATCATGAAGAACATGCTGCCGAGAGCAGTGATGCTGCATTTGTTGATGGAGCTAGTGTGTAGGCACATGAAGATTGGGTGCCTGAGGTCCCCTAGTTTGACCTGGCCATTCTTGAGAACCCTGCCTATCAACACCTTATGGGGCAGCTAATGGCTATGATGAATCACATGGTGGAGAGATTACCTATGCCTCCACCAAGAGCACTGATTCCCCTTGGTGAATCTCTAGGTATTGGGAAGACCTTCGAGCGGCTTCACCGAGTCGGACCTTCGGATTATGCTGGAACGGCTGATCCAGTGGATGCAGATGTATGGCTGATAGGTCTTAAGAAGGCCTTCTGGATCCTCGACATCCCCAAGGTAGACAAAGTCAAGCATGCTATCTACCTTCTAAAAGGTAGTACTGGCTATTGGTGGGCCATCGAGGAGAAGAAGCGACCTGATGAGGTGATCGGTTGGGATGTTTTCCGGCGAGAGTTTGTCAGTCGATACTTCCTGAAGACATACCTGGATGAGAAGATCAGCCAGTTTGAGTGTTTGCACCAAGGTTCTCTGAACATCATGAGTATGAATCCAAGTTAATGGAGTTGTTGAGGTTTTGTCCTCACATGGCGGCAACAGATGATGAGAGGGTCAGACGATTCGAGAAAGGTTTGACTGCCGAGCTGATAACACCTGTTGCTGCTTTGGAGAATCGGGAATGGTTTGCCACATTTGTGGAGTCTGTATGGAGGATAGAGTGATCAGTCCAGGAAAAGAGAGAGGCTATGTCTAAGAAGAGGTCTGTTCAGTTTCAGAAACAAAGGTTTGATGGCCCCAAGAAGCTGTGGTTTTCTACACCTTCTATGATGAAAAGTTCTAGTGCACCGTCACAATGGTCACCAAGTAAAGGAAGAGGATGTGGTTTTTCACCATCTAGAGCCTACAGTACATCTTCTCGTAGAATGAGTTCAGCGGCATTGGATGGAGTTAATCAGTGATTATGATTACACCATTGAGTATCACCCAGGTAAGGCGAATGTGGTGGCAGATGCCCTTAGCAGAAAGTCATCATCACCACCCACAAGGAAGGCACAGTTAACTTCTTTGATATGTCATAGGCGGGATATGTTCATCTCTTTGCGGTAGATTAATGTACAGTTGGAAGTCTCCTTGTTGGCAGGACTATTGGCACAGATGCAAGTGAAGCCTACGTTGAGACAACAGATCAAAGAAGCACAGCAAGCAGATGCTACAGTTCAACAGATCAAATCAGAGTTTGGCAGCAAGAAGCATGATGGCTTCCATGAGTCCAAGGATGGGATATTCTATTATCATAACAGGATGATGGTTCCCGATGCTGATAATCTAAGGAAATTAGTGCTTGAGGAATCGCACACGTCTATGTATGCTATGCATCCAGGTGTCACCAAGATGTATCACAATCTGAAGGATCTATATTGGTGACCTGATTTGAAGAAAGATGTAGCTGAGTTCATGGCAAAATGTGTAGTATGTCAGTAAGTTAAGGCAGAACATCAGAAGCCGGCAGTTACGTTGCAACCTATGTCGATACCACACTGGAAGTGGGATCATGTAACCATGGATTTCGTAGTTGGTCTTCTGAGGACATCTAGGAATCATGATTCCATCTGGGTGATAGTAGACAAATTGACAAAGACTATGCATTTTATACCTATAAAGACAACCTATACGTCAGAGAAATTTGCACAAGTATATGTTGATGAGATAGTGTGTTTACACGAAGTCCCAACAACAATAGTCTCTGACAGAGGTCCCCAGTTCACAAGTCATTTTTGGGAACGATTGCATAAGGTGTTGGGAACACAGTTGAGGTTCAGTACTGCTTTCCATCTGCAGAAAGATGGACAGTCTGAAAGGACTATTCAGACTTTGGAAGATCTTCTAAGAGCTTGTGTTCTGCAGTTCCTAGGAAGTTGGGACGTGCATCTCAGTCTGATCGAATTTTCTTACAACAACAGCTACCAGCGAAGTATCCACATGGCACCTTCTGAAGCATTGTATGGTAGGAAGTGTAGATCTCCTTTATGTTGGTATGAGTCTGGAGAGTATCAACTTTTGAGTCCTGAGTTAGTGCAGCAGACGACAGAGAAGATCAAAGTGATACAACAACAATTGAAAGCGGCACAGGACAGACAAATGTCTTATGCAGATAATCATCACCAAGCTTTAGAGTTCCAGGTGTGAGATAAGGTGTATCTCAAAGTCTCTCCATGGAAAGGCGTGCTAAGGTTTGGAAGGAAAGGAAAGTTGGCTCCCATGTATATGGGACCATATCCATTGATAGCACGTGTTGGAAAAGTGGCTTACAAGTTGGAGTTACCACCCAAGCTGCGCAGGTTGCATCCAGTGTTCCATGTTAGTATGTTGAAGAAAAGTCATCCAGGAATAGAGACAGTGATACAGCCAGTTGAGGTCAAGCTTGATGAAGACATGACCTACGAAGAATGTCCAGTGTTAATTATTGACAGACGGGTGAAGAAGTTGAAGAGGAAAGACCTTGTGCTCATGAAGTTTCTCTAGCATCACTGTGGTGTTGAGGAAGCCACGTGGGAGCTTGAGGAAGAGATGCGGAGGAAGTATCCCTTGCTTTTCTCTTCGGATTTCAGGGGCGAAATCCTTTTGTAGGGGTTTATGGCTTGTAAGAACTGTGACCTTCGTTTTGGGCTTACCCTATTTTCTTTTCCTAAACCTAGTGTTTAGAGGCTTGCCTAATCACCTAAGGTGTGATTAGTGTTTGTTGTGTTTTGTGGTGGGTTTGAGGTGCAACTTGCAATTTACCCAAGTTCTAGGGTTTCCGTGCAAGTTTTCCCCCTTGAGAGATCTCTTTGTATCTCTTTTCATCCTCTAGGGTTGAGAGGATGAGTTGGGCACCTTGCTTGAGTTGTTTTGGGCCTCGTTTGAGCTTGTTTAAGCTTGGGCTTGTTGTTGGGCTTCAAGCCCTTTCTCCTTGCTAGGTGTATCGGCCAAGTAGGTGCTGGTAGGTGTGTTGGGTTTCCATGTTGGGCAACACACACCCCTCCACCTAGAATCATTTGTGTCACCCTCTCTTAGACACATGGTGCTTGTTTCTAGCAAGTGGAGAGACCTTGGCCAAGTGGTGTTGGGGTGCTAGCATGTGGTGTGGCCCTTGGACAAATGGTCCTTAGTGGACGCCACCTTGCCTTGCTCTCCCCCTTTACCCTCTTGTATATATACCACCCACCTTGCTTGCTAGTAGTCCCATTAGTTCTTAAGTTGCTGCTCTTCCCTTGCTGGGTGAGAATGAGAAGAAGAGAAGGAGAAGAGGTGGTGGCCGATACACATAGTAGTGCTTGCTTCTTTTCTTCTCTAGTTGGTGGCTGAAGCTTGAAGGTGGTGTTGTGGAGCTTGGAGCTTGGAGAAGCTTGTGCTTAAGGTGGGTTACATAACTTCTAACCTAGCTATATTATCTCTTTTATATGTTGCTTTAATGTGTTATCTTGATCGGCTATGCTTATCTTGTTAGTAATGCTCATGCTTTAACTAGTAACGTTGATGTCTGATATGTTCCTTAGATCAGGTTGGGTGATGTGTTAGCTATCCTTGTGTTGGCCGATCTCTTGGGTTGTGGAATCTCAAGCAATACCCCTCTCTCGTTAGATGAGAGGTGAGCTTAGGGTTTCTTAATCTAAAGAGGTATGGTAGTGTGTACGTGAGGCAAAACCCCTCTCTCACTTTGTTGTTGAGAGGTGAGCCTATGTACTAGCTGTTTGGGCATCATGGTTGGTTGGTATGGCCGATAGAGGTGTTGACCTTGGTTCTACCCTAGTTGCAAGTTATGTCCTTGTTGGTACCCTGGGCGACATGGGCGGCCATGCCTTTGATGGTGGGATTTGAGAAACACCCCTCCTTCCTTGAGTTGTGAGGTGAGCTCTAGCTCCTACCCGACATGCTTGAGTTTGGCAATACCCCTCAATCAACTTAGTTGTTGCAAGGTGAGCTAACACTCTTCTTGATCCCTCGGGCGATAGGGCACCTGCTTTGCACGATACCCTCTTGGGTAGTGTTGCTCGACACACATGTGGGTGCTGCTCGATATGGTTGAGTTGTTTGGGTACCATGGCCTTTGTTTCCCTTGGGTGATATCTTGTGAGGTGCTAGAGGCCTTCCCGATATGGTGATGGTTGTTACATGTGTGTTAGATGGGTGTTGGCCGTCACTTGTGTGTTATCCGATACATGTAGAAGTGTGTTGGCTGACACTCTGTCTTAGAAGTGTTACCCATTATGACGCATTGCCTTGTATGATGTGTTGCCCGTCACGGGGCGTTGCACGTTATGGTGCTTGCCCGATATGATGTTGTGTCGATCTGGTTGGGTTATAGAGGTGTGTTGTTTGGGTGATACAGGTTGGTTCTGAGAGTGTTGCCCGACATGGTGTCTTGGGTGTTACACTTTAGGAGGTGCTGCCCGATATATGTTCGATGAGTCTTGCCCGGTATGGAAGATAGTCGACACCAATAGGGTTTGGTTGTAACTGATACCTTGGGTGAGGGTCGTTGTACCTTTAGTTAGGGTCGATGTATCTTTTGGTGAGGGTAATCCCTTACCCGATATGCTTTTGTGAGGGTTATACTCTATAATCGGTTTGTAACCCTAATATCATTTGGAATGCTTATATGTGGATGTTATGTATATGCATGGTCATCTAATGTTGTACAAATATATCTTGACGATGAAGTGTTTATCTACTCTTGAGCATACTAACCATGTAGGTTTCATCAATTGAGATATGTAATCAGGTATGAGCTATAAGGATGTCATTGGTGACATTCTCTTGATACTGAAATAATGAGAAACACTATGTTCTATGAGAACTATGAGGGTACATGATGAGTGTTTCTTGTGTATTGGTAACATGTGCTTGATGGTGGGATGGAATCCCTATGTTGTTGGATCCTTGTGATGGATCATGATGATTGGTAAGAGGCCAAGTGGCAACATGTAATGTTGGATCCTTGAGATGGATCATGATGATGTTGATGGCATTAAGAATAGCAGTAATAGTGTGACACAGAATGAAGGAATCTATGTTGTTTATTCGTGTTTATGATAACTTGGTTGCCCAACAATCCACTTAAAATGCATTAATTCGATTCGGTTCCACTTAATCCCTTTTTCACATGTAGTTTGCCCTGGCTATAGATCCATCATCGTTAGTAGTTGGTGATGGTGAAACGGGTTCTCCTATGGGTTAACTTGGAGCGTATATTGTTGAAGATGCGGGGTTTCTCCTAGCCTAAAATAGGAGGAATAGAGTGCAACTTCGGTTGTAGACTCAGAACATGTATAAGAGCATGGTGAATAGGCCCATGGCTTAGTGTGATAGAGCATGAATGTGTTCATGGCTCAGGAGCATGGTGAACAGGCCTGTGGCTCAAGGTATGCTAGCGCCGAGACCTGTACCAAGGCGGGCTAGAGGAAAGGGTAGCCTGTGGGAGATGACCCTGTGACTGAGGTCACTTAGGCAAGAGATTGTGGTCATGCTTCGGATATCATGCACTAACCACGAGGAGGTGAGGTCGTGGAGCCCAGCTCTTCCATTGACCTTGTATGGCACCTGCTTTGGGTTCGCAACCGAAGGTTGGATTTGAGTGGTACGGCTCACTTCCTCAGGGCATAATAAATGGTAATCCAGCTATGTAGTATATTTGCTTAGGGCAAACACGGAACATTGGTTGAGGCCTTGAATATTGTATGATTGTTTTATATACATACCCTAAGTACTTCTTGCAGCTAGCCATATGCTTCTCAGGTATCATGGTAAGCTGTTATATATATAATCTTGTTCTCATATCTCACATCTGATCTGGTTATCTGTTATATGCCTTTGTTGCTCTAGCTTTCTTGAGGTTTTATAGTTTGGTGGGAAGTTATGTTTCTCAGTGGGATTGTGTGTCTCACCCCGCTGGTTTCAACCTTTTTAGGTGATCAAGCTAGACGTGGTGGTGATCGTAGTGTTGCGACTGAGCAGCAAGAAGATCAGTAGAAGGCAAGGTTGGATATGCTGCTGCTGTGGTTGTTTTGTAGTAGAGTCTTAGAGTCTTCTCTGTACTCTCAAGTCCTCAAAGGTGTTTTGACGAGGTTTCACGATGTATGATCTTAGTATGGTTTCTTGTATCCTGATGTTGGCCCTGGTAAGGCATGTTATGTACATAAACAGGTGAGGCATCCTTGATGTATATGTAATAGCTAGATCCTATGTGTTGGTGGACATATATCATGCTTATATATGTAACATGTTTCCTTGCAGGATGTGGATCTGGTTGTAATAGTTCCTTTCCTATGATGTTTTCCACAATCGGTTTTAATTAACCTGTGTTTTTGGTAATATGATGTTTATGGTGGTTCCGCACGTTTTCACGTGGCGTTCCACTATCTTGGTGATGGTGGGATGTCACACATGGCGTCCACAGTATGCTTCTTATAAGCATCTTTGTCAGCCCTTGGATCATTTTGAGCAGGTTCCTCTGGTTCTGGCATTTCCAGGACATAGAGCTTGTGCTCCTACGTGAGAACAATTCATAGTGTCTTGAACCAGTCATGGAAGTTGTTCCCAACTTGTTTGTTCTTCTCAAGCACCGATCGCAGAGAAAAGTGATTATTCGGTGTGGCCATTTTGATTCTACAAAATAATTTGCAATTTTGTTAAAAACTTAATTTTTTATTTGATTTGATTAAAATTTGGGCGATAACAATTAGGTCATTAATTAATTATCGTTCTCATTATTTTTTTCAATTTGATAACCCTCAAGTATCAATTCAAAAAATTGCAGTGAACAATTTTCTAATTAGCCAAGATCCATATTTTGTCAAATCATGAGTCGGCTTTTGTTGATCGCCCACAACTTGATTATTTACGTAGGACATCATGCCAATTACAGCACATGCAACTCTTGGATAGATGATATGCGCAACTCTTTGCCATGATCATCTGCATGCCTATGGGCTTGGGCTCTCCAAGTCACCAGTTAATCTTGACCCAATAGCCAAGACAATAGATATGCACCATGCTTTGTGCAAATCTACATATCTACCATCACACTTCCACAAGATAGACAGCGCACCATGCTTTGTGCAAATATATGCTTGGTCGATCATGCTTTTCATGTGAATTTCTATTGGAAAGCATCTAAGACTTAATATGTTTGATTGAGGGGTTTTATATATATATATCATATATATAGACATATATTGTATCCAATCACCACATATATAGTGAGTATCATATACATGCTATATCCCACACATAAACATGTAATATAAAACAAAAGGTGATGGTTATTGCCATGTCTACTTGTAATTCCTTGGAGCCACAAGGAATTAATACCACCTAGGTCAATCATCATATCACATGTATGAGCATGCGGTTGATGTAGATATGTGCTTGCCAATCTAGGTATATTGGCTCAACCTTTGAACTGGTCGGCTTGCCTCTTGGCCGATTGGTTGGTCCTCCTATCCAATCGATGTTTGGACTCCTTCCAAACGGTTTCTTGGGCCTCTAGGGACAGTTGTTTGGCCTCCTATCCAACTAATGTATAGACTCCTTCCATATGAGCGGTTGGATCTACCAGGCGGTCGTCTGGTTCCATTGTCCTCTATCCTCTGTGATCCTCCAGACAGTCGGCTCGACTCATGAATTGGTTCTCTCATCTGGCGATGGACATCTACAACGTCATTGCATGGAAAGAAACTATCATATTGCTACTTTATTACATTAAATAATGGAAACCTCAAGTTACATTCGAGGGGAGAAAAGACAGGAAAGCATTAACATTACATTGGGAAGAGGGAGGTAGAGGCTCGGTACGCAGACTGAGATAAACAAGAACCAAACCATCCAACCACACACAGATAAAGGGTATTGGCCATAACCACGCTACACATCCACCATCAAAACTACTTTTAGGGTGATGCGTATAAATTGCATATATATCTTATATATATATATATATATATATATATATATATATATATATATATATATTATATATTTATATATTTATATATTTATATATTTATATATTTATATATATATATGTATGTATATATTAGTTTGAGATTATGTGGTCTTTGATCGGATAAGCATATGAGATCATTTTAAATATTTGCATGAAATGAATAAATGATAAACCCAAAAATTCAATCATATTTATTATCCTCAAACATAGTAAATTTATGTGTCTCTGACACGACTGTATGGAAATACAAGCACAGAGTATAGCAGCAAAAACAAAAAATTTCTCTATCTGTATTCCCCAATACAGCAAGATCGCACCAACTATTATGAAATAGGAAGGATGGTTTTAGTGAGTTATACCTGCTCCTGGAGAAAGTCCAGTGACAAAACCTGCTTCTTTTTGCAACTATTGATAAGTTGCTCTTAGACGGTGGTTGTGCAGCTCCTGGTCTTCACCACAAATAGTTGTCTACACAACCTCTACAGCAACTCCGGTGTTCCCACCACGGACTACAGGTTGACTTTGCTCTCTGAGCAGCAGCCAAAGGACTCGTGCCTCTATAGTAATCCACACGAACCAACTAGAACTCATGTCATTCACCAAGAACGAACAAGAAGGAGTTTTCCTCCCTGTTGGTGTACTAGTCACCAACCTACTCTCTGACAACGACAACTTCTCAGTTCTTCTCTCCTATTGGCTATCCCTCCTTTTTAGGTAGGACTTTCTTGGGATCTCTTGATTACCACAACCAGAGAGGACCACAGTTGTCAGAGGAACTGATTCTCTGTAGTCTATGATGTGTTTTTGTATTCTGGGAAGCCCCCACTACCCCTCTATATATAGTAGAGGCCATGGTCAAGGTTCCCAGTTGCCATCTGATACGGGATAAAGGTGTGAGAGTGGAAAGAACCGGAAGATCTTAAACTTTTGCAATCTACAATAGTCAAAATGGCCATTTCGCACACTCATATGGCCGTCTGGTGCACGAGACGATCGTCTCGCACTGCTAAACTGTTGTTTGGAAGTACCCAATCTGATTCATATTTGGCTATTTTGAATTCAAGTAATATCTCAAATGAATTTCCTTGTTCCTCAAGTAAAGAATGATCAAAACAATTCACATAACATCATGAACCATCGTTCGACCCAACCAGGCCGTCTCACCCAAGTGAGATGCCCGTCTCGCTCATCCATATGGTTGTCTGGTGAGTTGAGTCGAGCTGGTCGGTTCAATCACATTGAACTGGTCGGTTCATGGGAAAAACTTAGACAAATCAAACTCTGATCAACCTAACCCCCAAACAGTTGTCTCAACTACTTGAGACATATGTATGGCTATCCAAATGGCTATCTCACTCAGTGAGATGGTTGTTTGGTAGACATGGTCATTCAATCAAGCAATCAGTTGTGTGAGTTGAATACCTAAACACTTTAGTAATCAATCCAATTGCCGTTCAAGATAAAATCCTCTTCTAGATGAGTTCCTATGTGTGTGACCCTATAGGTCCCATGTCATGTTGGCAGTGAATGTCCACAACTAGCTTATGACATCACAAGCAAAGAGTGGTGCCTATTCGTACATCAGTGCTACCCAAGTGAAATGGAAAGTTGGAAAACAAATTCAACCTACAATCTATGTAAGGTGTTGCAGCGATTGTATAATTCCTTTGTTTCTAATATCTAGGATGAACTTGAGGCATGGAAGGTCATCCTCTCAATGTTCAATCCATGTTTCTTGAACCAAGAGCAGACTGTCTGAGATAATGTGATCTCGATATCATATATTGATTCACATATACATGCGTGCTTTTCTTAGTCTCTCTTATCAAGTGGCCAGGATATCATACTCTAATAGGATGGACAAATCCCATATCTATCACTCACAGTCTATCCCCATGTGTCAAAGTCACCCAATCATCAGTGTTATAACAACCCATGTTTCAGGACTGCATTTGATGATGTCAAAGTGTACCCAACGACATGTGACGAGTGTAGTGATTTCAGGTCTAAGAATCACAACCACCACCTTCACTATGAGAGATGAATGTGACCACCATAACCATGTGTCACTCTCAAGGTGGGTCTGTCTGATACATTGTTCTCTAACATGTATATGTGTGCTTGGTTTGATATTTCCATATCATGACTAATGAGATTTAGTCATCAACCAACTCACACTCTGATCTTATGTGTTATTGTTGTCTATCAACCTTCCACAATAACAATTGATGGACATAATGAGAATATGTATATGTACTCTTAATATATGTATGATCTCATCACAAAGATAGGAACTTGACAACATATGTCATGGAGTAATATCATTCTCTAGACATTCACTTTGTATCATCATATCTCATAACTGAGTGAAACAGATGAATTGGAAGCTTTCCTTTATATATGTGTTATTATTATTAATCAAATCCTTTTCGGTAATCATTCCATGCCAATCATCATATGATTTTCTCTATAGGCATACCTTACCAACAATATGCTAAATTTAGCAAGTGCAACTTCTGGTTGATAGAGGTATCTTTTCTGGGTCACATCATATCTACTAAAGTTTTTTGCATGGACCTGAGGAAGGTACAGTTAGTGTTGGAGTGGGAACAGCCCTGGACACTGACGAAGGTTCAAAGTTTCCTAGGCTAGGCAGGCTACTACATGAGGTTCATAAAGAACTTTCATGTTGTGACGTTACCTCTAACCAAGTTGACAAGGAAAGGAGCACCTTTTGTGTGGGATGATAAGTCTCCACGTTCTTTCCATCTATTGACGAAGAAGTTGACCGGTGCACATGTGTTAGTTCTTCCAGAGCAAGGGAAAGGTTGCATTGTCTTTTGTAATGCATCAAAGAATGGCTTGGGATGTGTGTTGATGCATGACAAGAACATGATTTCTTTTGCTTTGTGACATCTTAAGAAACACGAGGAGAACTATCTTACACATGATCTGGAGCTTGTAGTTGTGGTGCATGCCTTGAAGATCTGGAGGCACTAACTGTATGGAGAGAGTGTCAGATCTTTACCGGTCATAAAAACCTTCAGTATATCTTCTCAAAGCAGGAGATGAACATGTGGCAAAGAAGGTGGATGGAGTTGATCAAGTAATATGATTGCACGATAGACTACAATATAGGGAAGGTAAACATGGTGGCTTATGCTTTGAGAAGTAAGTCTTCTTTGTCTTTGTCTGCAGATAAGGCACAGTAACATGCTTTGGTGTGCTATAAGTGAGACATGTTGGTGTTGCTTCACCAGACGAATGTACAGCTAGAGGTTTCACTATTGGAAGTCTTGCTAGCACAGTTACTTGTGAAGCCTACCTTGATGGAGAATATCAGAGTTGCACAACAGGTTGATACTATGATATAAATATCAGGGCAGAGTTTGGCAGCAATAAGTATGATGGTGTCCATGTGTCAGATAATGGGAGAGTACATTTCCATAATAGGATAGTGGTTCCAGATGATGATGGTTTGAGTAAGATGGTTCTTGAGGAGGCTCACTCTTACATGTACGTGATGCATCCAGGCAGTACCAAGATGTACCATAATCTGAAGGATTTGTATTGGTGGCCTGGGTTGAAGCATGATGTAGCAGAGCTTGTGGCTAGATGTCTAGTTTGTCAGTAGGTCAAGGCAGAACATCATAATTATGTAGGGACTTTACAACCTTTTCCGATATTGTAGTGGTAAAGGGATCATATTATCATGGACTTTATGGTTGGTCTTCTTAGGATAGCCAAAGGTCTTAATTCCATTTGGGTGATAGTTGACAAGTTGAACAAGTCAGGTCACTTATTTCTATTAAATACAACATTCACAGTAGAAAAGTTGGCACGGATGCATGTTGATGAGATAGTCTATTTGCATGGTATCCCAGTTACTGTAGTGTCTGGCAGAGATCCTCAGTTTACCAATCATTTTTGGGATCATCTGCATACATCCATGGGAACACAACTAAGGTTTAATACAGCTCACCCACAGACAGATGGTCAATCAGAGAGGACCATTCAGATCTTGGAGGATCGGTTGAGATCTTATGTCTTGTAGTTTCTTGCTAGTTGGGATGTGCACCTAAGTTGATAGATTTTGCCTACAAAAATAGCTATCATAGGAGTATAGATATGACACCATATGGAGCTTTGCATGGGAGATGTTGTCGTTCACTACTTTGTTGATATGAGACATGCGAGTATTAGTTTTTGGGTCCCTAGCTAGTGAAACATACTACAAAGAATATCAAAGTGATACGACAATAGTTGAAGGCAACCCAAGATAGACAAAAGTCTTATTCGGATAACAGTCACAGGCCATTGGAGCTCCAAGTTGGAGACCGAGTCTATCTCAAGGTCTCTCCTTGGAAAGGTGTGTTGAGGTTTGGCAAGAAGGGTAAGTTTTCTCCCAGGTTTATGGGACCTTACCCTATTGTGGCTCATGTTGGGAAGGCATCTTACAAGTTGGAGTTATCTCCTGAGTTGCAAAATTTGCATGATGTGTTCCATGTTTCCATGTTTAGGAAGTGTCACCTAGATATGAAGTTGGTGTTTCATCCATTGGAGCTTGAGTTGGAGGAGGATGCGTCGTATGTGAAGGTTCATGTGTTGATTTTGGATAGGAGGGTGAAGAAGTTGAAGAAGAAGGATATAGTTTTATTTAAGGTTTTTTTGGCACCACCCCTGGTGTGGAGGAGGGCATGTGGGAGTTAGAGGATGATATGTGTAGGAAGTACATGTGTTTGTTCACGTAGGATTTTGGGGGTGAAATGCTTGCTAGGGGTTTATGGTTGTAAGACCCCTGACCTAGATTTCTAGTTTGTCATGCTTACTTAGCATACTTAGATGCTTAGAACCTTAATCTAACCTTGTTATGTGCTTTGATATCATGTGACAATCTTATGTTTTAAGTTTAGTTAAGTTTGGATGATGTTTGAGCTAGTTTTGTATATATGTGCTTGTTTTGGACCTAAATGCAATGTACCCATCTTTTATGGTTTTTCTTGCATTTTGTCACATGCTTGTTGTGCCTCACATATTTACATCATTTTGGAGAGAGAAGTGCTTTTGGGTGCCTGGTTACACCTTGGCTTGGTGATGTGACATCATGTCATTATAAGTTTTAGGGTTTGCATGGATACCCTGAGTGGATGGTTGACCTTGAAGTATGTTTGACCAATGAGCTTTGATTTGGGAGCTCTCCAAGGATCTCCTAATCCATGTATTTTGGGCATTCATGATATTTGATGTGTGCCTAGTGGTGCCTAGTGGTCTTGGCGGCCAATAAGCTCGTGAACCCTCTTTGGTCGCCAAGATACCCTAGGGTTTGATGTTCAACGATTGTTGAGTTTTTAATCCCCCTTGGTTGCAGAAAGTGTTCATGTTTGATGACCTTTTCTGGACCAAATTGTTTTCTGGTTTTCCTTGGTTTTAATGCCCATGTTGCATGCTTGAGTTTTGTGATTGCATGGATGAGTTTTGGTGGACACATGGCGTGTTTAGTTAGACACTTAACCTTCTTTCTCTCTCTCCAACCCTTAGATATATAAACCTCTCTCCTTGCATGAAACTAAACTCTTTGCAACCTCCTTCTCTCTCTCTTGGATCTTGTCCCTCTTTTTCTTAGTTGTGAAGGTGGAGCTTGAGCTTGGAGAAGGTGGTCGGACCTCTTGCATGTGGAGCTAGGGTTTGGTGCTACCCTCCTTGGTGATTGTTTGGTGATCCTTTTCTCTTCTCTTTTATCTTGGTAAGTGATCTCTCTCTTCGCATTCATTTTATCTTACCCTACCTTTTGTATTTCTCTTCTTAGTTGAATCCATGGTTCTCCGTGGTAGATCTTGGGTTAGAGTTTGAAGATCATCTCCTTTCTTGACTTTTGACCTAGGGTTTGCATTTTCATGGAGGTGGAGCTTGCTTGGCCAAAAGTGGTGCCTAAGATAGGGTTCTCTCTCTCTTTTCTTGGAGGTTCCTTGTTTTTGGAGTTTCTTATACTCTTTTGAGGCGAGTTATATAACTATCTCCATTGATATTGGTTACTTCGATCTTGCATGTACTTAATCTACCCTAAAAATGTGGTTACAAGTAGTATGATAGTATCTTGCACCTAGAGTTATGTTTACATGGTGATTTGAGTAGTATATCATCTCTTGGATGAACCCTAATCCTTTTACATGAAACTTGTCTTTGGTGATGAAGATTTTGATGCATGTATGTTTGTGCAAACGTTGGTTTTCTCTCTCAACTTATGGTTTTGTTCTCTCTCATGATGGTTGTTCTGTAGGACTTTGGAGTTGAACTTCTTCATGTGTTTTACACCTTGGTTGTTTTTGGCTTCATGGACATGATCTACCTAATGTTGGTGAGTTTTTTGTCACCAAGATTTTCTCTCTCTTCCCTTAAGGTCGACAAGATGTTGAGTGGTCACCAAGTTTTGGAGTTGTGGTTGCTAAGTTGGTCTTTCTCTTTGGTCAATGAGATTCTCCATGTTTATTTGGTCGCCAAGAATGGTTCTATGTGGTTATTGATGTTGTTGGGGCTTAGTGGTCATTGAGGGTGGTTAACCCTAGTTCAACAGTCATTGAAGGTGGTCAACCTCAGTTATCGATGAAGGGTTGAACCTTGGTTTTATTTGGTCGCCAACTTTGCATTTTTAGTAATCGATGATGTGCTTTGACCTCAGGGTCGATGAAGGTGATGTGACCTAGTTTCAGCGACGATGACACCACTAATCCTAAACAACCAATGATGTTTTCTGGTCCATATGATCATAATGTTGTGTTGACTTTATGTTGATGATGTTGACCTAGCTACTTCCATAATTGTTGGAGATGATAATAAATTAGGGATATATACAATTACTAATTTGAAATCCTAATCTGATTACCTTGTTGAACTTCACCTTAATTCAAGTGCATGGTGATAATGCTAAGCTCCCTTAAGTGATTACTTTGATGATGGATTACTTCCTCTCTCCTAATATTGTAACCCTAATTTTCTATTAGATAAACATCATAGCTAATAAATGATTATTATATCACTTATGTATCACATATATGATGATGAGCCTTGATGAGGCATGGAGAGATAATGATATTCTTACAGGGAAGGATGTGATAGCTCTATGACCATGAGTATGGTCTTGTGCCCTAATTGAGGTGATATCTTCGGTGTGATGTAACAAGGGATTGGTATCTCATAGTAGTATGATAATGATGATGGTCTCATGTAGGGTAGTGTATAGTACCATGAGGTTTTGTGAACAAAGTTATACCTTATATGTTTTATATCTTCTGAAGTTGCAACACACATCATGTTTTGTAGAATTCCTTTAGGGTTTGTTTGTAACTTGATTGATGAAATAAAAGACACCCAATTAGCACTAACTAATCAAGTGGAACCCTAATCATGTAGTTCCCTAAGCCGTAGAACCATTCAGTGTCAGAACTTGTTGGATGGGGAAATGATTATTCCTAAAGGAAATTTGGAGCGCATATTGTTCAGTATGTGGGGTACAGGGAGTGTACATCCTTGACATACAAATCCCAAGGTTATGGAGGATGGCTACGGTCATGCCTCGGTTTGAGAAAGTATATATGTGATGTGATGGAGGACAGCTATGGTTGTACGAATGATAGAGTGGTATATACCCTAGTTTCAGGCATCGTCACCTTTATACCAAGGATAGGCTAGTGTTTAGCAGCTTGACTATTTTTCATTGCACGTAGCCTAATTTTTATGTCATTAACTTTCACTCGTACTGACCAAGGGTCGGAGATCTTAGGATGCCAGTACTCATAGATCTTGTACGGAACTGAATAGCACTTCACAGCGGTTAGTTGAAGTTTGAGTGGTATACCTCACTCTCCCTAGGGCTTAATAAAAGATGTAAGACAATCGTATAGTATATCTATTTAGGATTAAAACACACTTCACATTGGATTTTAAATTGTTCCCGTGTTTCTTATATTGTTCACTAGGTGATAGACTTGCATGTTCTTCATATTCCTTCTAGTCATATATGTTTCCATGTTTATCTGATTAGTTTGCATAATCTCTTTAAGCTGCTTATTTAGCTGAATTTGCTCATCCTATTAAATAATGATATCTTTTGTAATAATAATTTTTGGTTAATAGTTATATCTCTCGATGGGACATGGGTCTCACCATGTGGGTTACCACATCTTTTTAGGTGGTCGATAGCGACGTGGTCAGGATGGTGTTGTTGAGGACGTGCAACTTGGAGATTAGTAGACTTAGAAGGTTGGATAGATGCAGTTGTTAGTAGTTGTTTGTTGTAGAGTCCTATTGTCATCTATGTACTCTCAAGTCCACGAAGGGAATGTTTTGTGGACATTTGTATATTGACACGTGGTTTTGACAGTATGCCTTTGTTGTATATATGACATGTATATCTGGAACTGGTATCTTTTGTTCATAGGTTGTGGCTGAGGCCACTATACATATATGTATATACATGATATGGTATATGATATGATACATCTTGATGGATCTTTGTGTAAAGTTTTTGTACATGTTTACAATATATAAATTAGTTTTAATTTATGTTGTTTTTTGGTGTATGGTTAATTAGTAGTTGATTGTGTGCTTTATTTTGAGTAACCTCATTTTGTGTGGCATTGGGTTGTTACTGTCTCCATCAAGCACCATGGCAATATCCCACCATAGGTCCATAGCAGTAGGCTGCTGCCGCCACCACACTGCCTTCTTTGCATCATCACCACACACGCCTCCATGGCCACCAGTGTGATACTTTGCTTCTACTGCATGGAATTCATCCTATCAACAACACGCTATCTTTGTGTCTACCATGGTTACCCATCACTTCCCACTGTTCATGTCTATAGAAATCTCCTATTTCCATCCCTTTTTTATGTATTTTGTCCATGATCTCCCACTAGAAAATATGTTGTAAACCTTTTTCGGGGCATGTGCCCCCAAACCCCTATAAGGGTGGCCTACCCTTGACTCTCACCTATTGAGGGATAGTAGGATCCCCTAACTAAGGGGTCACACCCCCAAACCCCTCTTGTGTGTGCATCCCTTTCCACTTGTAGGGGGATATTATTCTTTACCGCACAAAGTACTCATTCACTTCGCATTTGACGTGAAGGGGATAAAAAGGAGAGCGAGTATAAAGAGGGAGAGAAATAATGTATGAAGAGGGAATATGAGGAGAAAGAGTTGAGAGAGATAATATGTATCAGTCTAGGCTATACTGATCTTCATGAAGCTTCTTATTATTCAGCACATCCATCTTCTGAAGTTTTTTTGGCACTTCATTCCCACCAAGCATCGTGCTTGTAGTGCATCATTGGTGTATCTCTTTTCCAATGACATTTCTCTTCTTCTTGCTTCTAGTGCATCATTGGTGTACCTCATTTCCAATGACATTATCCTGCTTTGTGTTTGTGTCACGATATGCATGTAGGTTTCCTATCTGCACTTATCCTTTTATTCTAGCTTGTTATAACCTTTGGTG